>JAAXNX010001137.1:0-19837 GCA_036491905.1 Folsomia manolachei
CATAATGTTCGCATTAGTTTTGCATTCTGTGTCCAATTGCCCTTGCATCCCTGTTTAAAATGCAATTCCAGTCTCACGGAGTTTTTACGCATTTCCCATGCTTATCTAGCATACATACACGAACCGGCCAATGTATAAAAAATACAGGTTAGATTTCATCGGGTCAGCGCCACTCCCAAGGTGTTTGCAGAAGAAATCAGGTGGGCAACTACAATTGACAAGTTATATAATACCACAATTGCGGCTATCCTTGAGGGAAGACATGAGACCAAAAAACTAAGATTTACGAATACGCTTAATACGATCAAACTTTCCTGCTGTTGTTCAAGCCATCTTGCTCTTAATTATAGTTATGCTAAACGATTGTTGATTGGATGACGTACTTTCAATGCAATGAAATTTAAGTACCCGAAATGCCAATTCTGAAGAAATGTTTTTCAAACAAAAGTTCTTAATAAATCCATCTAATACATGGTATCTATATGCACAATGTCTGTATATATTTTGCACATTTAGACAGAGAGGCGTCATGCAATAAGTTTACTACCTTACATACAATTGCTATATTGTGATGCTATTCATGATACAAGCATTTAATCGCAGTGAGTCTGTGCAGAATTTGTAATATGGAAATCATTCCAGTATTTGGGCAAGGATGGATATTTAAAAAACTACACCTGAAATTAAGAAATCGTTTAAATCAATTAAAGTTTTCACGTTTGTTTGTTTAAACGAGATCAGACTAGCAATATTTTGTTTGCAACTACCCCAAATACTACCCTAATGAAGTTTAATAAGGTTGAAATTTGAACACTTAAATTAACCCGGAAGTAAACTCTGATGATGTTTACAGAATGGGCAGCATATGAATTTCGAGATTTGCTCGCGAATTTTGATAACCTTCACATTTGCTTAATTATTCAAATGCTATGATTAAAGTGAAACCAGGAAAAGTTTTAATGTCTGTGACAGAAAAATGATGCCACATGTTTAATAGTAATTCACACTTGAATTCAAGACTCCAAAGGCGAAACTGACAAAAAAAAATTGAGATTCCATCTGCCAATTATCACTTGTGATTATGCCATGATAAATACAATATATGTATGACATAATTATATTTATATTAATATAAAGAAAGCACATTTTTGTGGCATAATATTATGGAGTCGAAGTTTCCAGGCTTATCAATTTGAAAAATTATTAAAAATGCACATAATATAATTTACTTCCGTTTGAACATAAACTAAATATTTTGTCTGTGTGATATATCTTTCCTCACGTCGCAAATAGACTGTTTATTTATATATTAGTAGTAAGTAGGTGACATGCAATTCTAAACTGTCAGGATTTACTTTACATTTAAATGAGCTCAAGGTTTTTGGAAACAAGGAATAATGTATGTTTGACCAGTGTCCCCGCACATAAGTTTTGATGATTTATGATTCCAGTCTAGTAGTTTAAGATTGTCAGTGATTTTTATATTCAATCGCATCATTATATTCAAATCAATCAATTATGTAATCGAGGTATCTTGTAAAACTCTTAGCTCTTCCGGACTTCTTCACTGACTTTCAGATTCAAATCTTTCCTTGATCGTTGGACAACGTATTATCAACTATCTCATGAATAAGCTGTCCCAATGGTGGGTTAAAATGCAATTCATTACATTTCAGAGTTAAAAATTCTGCAGTTAATTAAAGATATTCCGCTGCGTGTGTTTATATAATTAGCGTATTCTTTTGTTTTCATTTCATCCGTATAAACATGTTACAATAAAAAATGTGAATGAATGGATGCAATTATTTTATAACTGTGCAAATGAACCGTACGGTTTGTTAAAATTGCGTGTGGAACTTTATGGAAAAGTATTTAATGAGGTCCAGAAATTCTACAATAATTCACAGATAATGATCTGAAGGTTGTTACTGCGGGATAGTAACTGGACTGTAACTGGATTACTTGTGACCACTGTATGCAGATATGCACACGAGCTGCATTTTTTTCAATTCATGGAAGAGTTCATAAATAAACCCAATTTATGCATGCGGCTCTATTTTTTATAGAATCGGTCAGATCTTAGAGTAAATAATATAATTAAATATATCCTCAAATGACCAGGTTTTTAATGGTTACGTATCGTGAACCAGGAAATATAAATAGAATTTATTACACAAATAAATATTTTGAACATTGATGTATGTACAACACTTGCTAAATTGCATAATTTATTGTAATTTATAATATAGTTATTATTGGAATTCAATGCTTTGTGTGAAACAGACTCGCATTTTTCAGACATATTTTATTTTCACGCCGTTTTTCTGCCAGATATTTCATTGTCAGCTCGACAACTGAGCCAGATAATTTCCGGACTATTATCAATATAAAATGACATAATAAATATTACCAAATCATCAAAATTTCGATGATGAAATCTTTTTGATTCTGTAAAGTTTACTATTATTTTGTTTTGATTTGGTGCAGGTGCCAGCGGCGTGGCTTTTATTGTCAACATCAACACTTTTATTGTTTTTTCTCTTGAAATAAGTTGCTCAATTTAACAAGAGCAAGTTACCTAAATTCGTTTATGTCCAAAAGGATGCATGCTGTTACAACATTCCCATTTTTAAGTAATCTTCTAATTCCATGCATAGAATTGTGATTTTTCACTATTCAACCCTTGTAATATGACACTCAATGCGGTGAGGTAATGGCACACTGGCCAACTTTTTACTATACATGTGTCAATTGTTACGTTTATATTCCTTGTCTTTTCATCTTAGATTTTGCATGATGACAAGTATAACCACTTATTCCTGCCCGTTTCCAGTTAAGCTAGGTTGATTTTCTTTATTGTAACATTCAAAGGCGCCCAATAAAGGCATGAATTCTAATCCTGGAGCATATCCCAATAAATAAAAACGCAGCCTCCAGACCTGGACTTGACTCAGTCGCTGGAAACCTTTACAAGCAGCCACTAAACTACGACCAAATTCCTGTTCGGTAGAACCCTCATCAATCCGTTGAAAGTGAAACTGGTTTATGTTGGAGTGACCACATTACATAATTCCTGTGCAAATTTCCTGTGCATGCAAACGCAACTTAACATTGACCCACTCCTTTACCCAGCTAGTAACGCTGAGACTGAGACTGGGTTATTCGCATTTTATTCTATCCCATGCAGTGACTCCTGATTTCCTTTCCGTTGTTTAAAAATAGAATAAAATAAACTACAATGGATTTCCACCACAAAAAAGATGTCACAAATAAACGAGAATCTGCTGGTTTCATATCTCGCTTATTTTTCTTTTGGATTGTGCCCTTATTTTGGAAAGGTCGAAAAAAGCAGATTGACATTGATGACTTGGACAATGTACCGGAGGCCAATCGAGCGGAACCAGTTAAGCCAGCAGTTACAAAAGTAATTTAAATTGTGTTATTTTTTTATTTTGAGGAAAGATAACAACTACATGAATTGCATTTTATGACAAAAATTAATCACTTCTAGCACGTGGGATAAGGAGTGTGCAAAATCTTTGAGCAAGGAAAACAAACGACCGAATCTTTTTAAATCATTTCTTAAAACTTTTGGACGACGCTACTTTTCATACGTTGGAATATTTGCCATTGACGGATGGATTGTGAGGTATTCAATTGAGAAAAAAAGAGTTTTTTCAAACATTTTTATATTATAACTAACTTACTCTGGTTATCACATCAAATTATAGGGTGGCACAACCATTGTTCCTCAAATACTTCATACGGTCATTTACGGACAGCACGGTAACACTAGAATGGCAATGCGCCTACGCCGCAGGCGTTTGTCTGTCAACATTTTTCCACATACTGCTCAATCATCCCACCGGATTTCAAATGTGTGTTTCCGGAATGCGATGCCGTGTTGCGGTTTCTTCATTGATTTATCGGAAGGTAAATATAATTATTTGAAAATTGCATTTCGGTTTAGTGTGACATTGTGCCTATAAGTGTATGCAATTATGCAGGCTTTGCGACTCAGTAAAGCGTCAGAGGGAAAATCATCAGCAGGACAAATAGTTAATTTGCTCTCCAATGATGTCAGCCGCTTTGACGGCCATCTTCACTTCATTTCATTTTTATTCGTGGGTCCGGTACAACTCGTAATTTTCATTGTATCTCCTTTGGGAAGAATTGGGATGGGCGTGCCTAGCCGGTGTTGGATATGTCGTCCTTCTCTCTCCCAGTCAATGTAAGCCCCGAATTGTAGACACTCTTGCTTTACCTAATGAAATCTATATAATTGCCCATCATGCAAAAAATTGCAAACTACATTTACGACTATCCGCATGTTGTCTCAAGGCGAAACAAAAACATTGTTTGACATTCCGATATTCTACTGCTTATAATCTTGTAACAAAGAAAATGCAAAATCAGATACATTGTTACTTAATCCCTGGATTTTTACAGATCTGATTGGCAAACTATCAGCAGTATTTCGCGTACAAATTGCCAAGCAGACGGATGAACGTAGCCGAATCATGAGTGAGATCATAGTGGCAATGAGACTTATCAAAATGTATGGTTGGGAGCGGCCATTTGCAGCACTTATACAAAAGATTAGACTGTGAGTTGATTTTATGGGGTAACCAAGATCATTATGTAATGTCGCAAAAAAACTGCATTGAGCTGTCTTAATATATTACAGACTGGAGGTCAAAGCATTAAAGAGACGATCTTACCTCCGTGCAGCTTTTATGGGGGTGTTCACATCTAATTTCACATTTGTTCCATTCTTGGTAGGTGTATTAATTAGAATTTCTTTTATAGTTCTGTTTTATAGTTTTGAACGAAAAATTTTAGACCATCTTAACCTATGGACTTTTGGGGAATAGTGTCACGCCTGATAAGGCATTTTTTGCTGTGGCTATTTTTAATGTGATGACTGAAGTCATGATGTACTATGTTCCAAATGCTGCTGCAAGTATTGGAGAGCTTCGTACATCTATTAAAAGAATAGAGGTAAGCATTTAATAACAACAGTTAATACCATCATTCATGCAGAAACCACAATTACTTGAGGTGGTCAACTGAGACTCTCTGTCTGGGAGTGAGTTGAAGGGATGGTTTATTAATGACATTATCTAAATGATATTATTTAGGAATTTTTACTAATGGATGAACAAAGCTGCAGCAAAAATCTGATGGTCACCGAATGTCAAAGTCAAAAGAAACAATCCATTAAGGCAGAAAATATAACTTGCAGGTATTTACTATGCTTAACACGCAGTCTAAGAACAATGGGATGAGTTACATGAGTGTATTTAATTAGGTGGAATAAGGACAAAACTGCCCTTGACAATGTTTCATTTGACATTTCTGGTGACAAACTTGTCATGGTTGTAGGGCCAGTAGGAAGTAGTAAGGTCAGTTATGGAGTCCATAATGGGAAAATTTTTTATACAAATACACATTAGTGAGATATTTTGAAATTCTTAGACATCCCTGCTCCACTGCTTGCTATCAGAGTTACCCGTTTCATCCGGTCACTGTGAAATTAATGGGAAAATCTCGTACGCGTCTCAAGAAGGTTGGGAAACTTTTTATTTTTACAAACTTTTATTCAAAAAATGACACAGGGTTTGGTTGTGTCCTCTTTAGCGTGGATTTTCCCAGGATCAGTGAGACAAAATATTCTGCTAGGAAAAGAATTCATAAAGGGACGTTACCACAGGGTGCTGGAAACTTGTGCCTTAGAAGATGATCTCAACCAATTTAGTCACGGTGATCAAACTCTCGTATCCGAAAACGGGGTGTCTCTCAGCGGTGGTCAAAAAGCCAGGTTGACATTGGCCCGAGCCATTTATCAAGCTGCGGACATTTATTTGTTGGACGATCCACTTAGTGCAGTAAGCATGATTATTTAAATTATTTAAGTAGATGCTTTCCTGGAAATTTTACCATTATGAAATTACATAATCAAATAGGTCGACCCTTCCGTTAGCAAGCACATATTTGACAAGTGTATCCAAACCCATTTGAAAGGATGTTTGAGGATTTTAGTTACCCATCAATTGCATTATTTGCCACAAGCGGATCATGTCATTGTTCTAGATGAGGTAAAATATTTATATACAAAATGATCGCCTTGCCTATTTCAAAGTAATTAACTTGACATAACATAACGGGTTGAACTTAGGGAAAAATCGTTGCACAAGGCACCTACGACGCCCTTGTGGAACAGGGGATCGATTTCATAAAACTGGTGTGTCGAGGAGATGACAAGGACACCGCGGATGAAGACATTGACGCCGAGACTGATACACGTAAAAAGATAAGCCATTGTGCTCAGGAAGGTGATGATACAGAAAAACACAAAGAAAATGACGTGCAAAATTCCAAACGCGAAGCAATGGCAGAAGGTTCTGTGGGTGGAAAGATATACTGGAATTATTTCAAGGCAGGAGATTCCTTGTGTCAAATCTCATTCTTGGTTGCGGCCTTCTTGGTTAATCAGTTAATAATTAGCGGCACTGATTACTGGTTGTCTATTTGGTAAGGAATATGTTTCCGCATGCACGCGATACATGAGAAACAAAACCAGATTCAGTGCGTGTTGCATTTTTCAGGACGTCTGTTGAAGAGACTAATCTCCCAAGACTTAAGCGAGAGTTTGGTTCAGAGCAAGAGACAATTTTTAATGATAGCTCAATTGTGGATCCTACCCTAACCAATTTCGAATATGCACTCGAAAGTTTTTGGAACTTTAAGGAATGGGACAGAAACATTTACATGTACATTTATGCAGGATTGGCTTGCATTGTGTTTTTGATTGACACAACCAGAACCATTTACTTTTTTTCGTACACCATGAAAATCAGTAGCAACATTCACAACAAAATGTTTACGAGCTTGGTTCGAGTGCCGATTAAGTTTTTTGATGAAAATCCATCCGGTAAATCACTTTCTACTGAGTTTAATTCCCGTTTACTGCCGAAATTAGTTTGCTAAATGATTTATTTGGAAATGCACGGACACATAGGTCGTATCATGAATCGTTTCACGAAGGACATTGGTCAGTTGGATGAATTTCTACCCCTTTCAATGTTTGATACTTTGGATATTGGTGGACGGGTACTAAATCAGACATAATATATTTAGAAAGAATTTCATTATATGTACATGTAATTATCTAATTAATACTTTGATTTTGTCACCCACAGGCAGTCGGATGCATGATTATAATATTGATTCTAAATTTTTATCTCATTTTTCCTTGCTTCATTCTTTTACTGGCATTTTCATTTATTCGAATGATTTACATCAAAACTAGTCGAAATATTAAGAGAATCGAAACATGCAGTAAGTGAACGAATATCTATGTCGATAATCTCCTAATTAATATGGTACATCATGTTTTTTATCTTCCGAAGCTCGTAGTCCACTGTACACACATTTATCTTCGTCAATACAAGGACTTGCCACAATCAGATGCCTTAAAGCCCAGACAATTTTGGTCAATCAATTTGACGGTCTTCAGGTTAGTTGAACTAAATCCAAGTTTTCAAGAGCGTCACTGGATAAATGTAATTACATAATATTTGCAATTTTAGGACGTACATTCAGCTGCTTGGTTTCATTTTCTTGCTGGCAATAATTGGTTCAGCATTTGGTTGGAGTTGTGCTCAACGCTGTTTATTGCTGTGGTCGTATTCAGTTTTGTCATATTTTCTGGTAAGTGTAATTGACTACGATTATGGTTAAAGGAACTATTCTTAAATGAAATTATTGTGATTGATCTAAAATATAATTTTTGAAGGCAACTCCAGTACCGTCGTAGGGTCTGTGGGTTTGGCAGTGGCGTCTCTCTTGCAGCTCATGAACACTTTCCAATTTGGTTTGCTTTCGTTTTAAGAGGGATTATTTGTACGTTTTCGCATTTTACATTAGAGGTGTGTTATAATTATAGGTATGAGACAATCGAGCGAAATGGAAAATTGCATGACCAGCGTAGAAAGGACGCTGGAGTACACAAAACTGGATTCTGAAGTGTCTCGAAAATCAGACAAATGTATTTGTGATTTGGCCATATCCAAAAAATTATAGTAAATTCCAATTTTTAATTACGGTTTATTATTGTTAGACCCAGATACAAAAGTGCTGAAGCACTGGCCGACTCATGGTGCCATAAAATTTTCTAATGTCAATCTTTCATATGACGGTGAGACGCAAATTTTGAAGAACCTGAGTTTTGAGATTCAACCTAAAGAAAAAATTGGAATCGTTGGGTTAGTGAATTTATCTCTTACTATTATATTGCAGCACAAAGTCGTAATTTTGATAAAAATTCCATTAAAATAGGCGAACCGGAGCTGGAAAAAGTTCTATAATCGCTACACTCTTCCGAATGGCTGATTTCAATGGAGAGGTCGCAATAGATGGATTTGATATTTCTGGAATTTCCTTGCACAAACTTCGCAAAAACATTTCAATTATACCCCAAGACCCAGTTTTGTTTAGTGGCACTATCAGACACAATCTAGATCCCTTTGAAAAGTTTAGTGATGAAGAATTATGGAAAGTTCTTAAAGAGGTGAGAATATCTTCCAGTTAGTACAACTTATGAATATCCATATTATACATTTTTATTACTTTTAATTGTAGGTTGAGTTGAAAGATCTTATCACAGCTTTGGATTATAATGTAACTGAAGGGGGTAAAAATTTCTCAGTAGGGCAGAGGCAATTGGTAAAACATAATATATTTTACATATGTTGCAATCTATTTGTAGTACATTTATAAATCATACTATGCATCGTTTCTCCTAAAAAGGTGTGCTTGGCAAGAGCTATATTACGCAATAACAAGATTATTGTAATGGATGAAGCGACAGGTATGCGCCATTTTAGTATTTATAAGGCTTAATTTTGAATTGTACTACGTAAAATGCAACTACTTACATTAATTAACCTTTGCATCTTTTAGCAAACGTGGATCCCAAGTATGTTAAACTAAACGAAACACGATTTTACAATTTTCTTTCAAAATTTACCGACATAATAGACATACGAATACATGGTTGTTTTATTTCCTTGATAGAACGGACGCATTGATTCAAAAAACTATTAAAGAAAAATTTACACACTGTTCCATTATAACAATTGCCCACAGGCTGCACAGCATCATTGACAATGATCGAATAATAGTCTTGGACCACGGAAATTTAGAGGTAACAATATCTTAAGGATTTCCTCTTGAAGTCTACAATTTGTTTTACTTCTTAGGAGTACGGGCATCCTCACACGCTTTTGCAAAATCCTAAAGGAGTATTTAGCTCGATGGTAGCACAAAACGGAAAAAGTAGCGAGGTTATGCTACGGAGTATTGCAGAAAAGGTGAGTTACAAAACAAATGCAATTCTAATCTTAATCTACAATATCAATGATTTACACCCTAGGCTTATGCTGATCGACCAACATAGTTATAAAATGGACACCGTTAAACTTCGATATTTAAACCAACTAGTACACAGCTAGTTGACCGCTAATCGTTAAGATCTTTGTATATAAACTTACCTTACATTCTTATATTTTTTATGAAAACAAAACTTTTCGAGTATACTTTGACTGGATCGAAATCCTTATACATTTTTATCAATAAAAACGGAAAGTAGAACGGAAACAGTACAAAACACTCCCTGACATTTCATCCATTCCAGTTTAGCGTCCAAACTGACAATTGGTGCCTACTGAAATTTCTTTATCGGCGTTGAAAGTACATTGCCATGTCCTGAGAACCTTTTTTAGATGCTTCTAAAATTGACTTTTCCAGAGCATCTAAATGACTTTCCTTCATCAACGCTCCAGCATCATTTCCACCTTCATCCGCACTTCGTAGTCCTTTCACATAGCCATACGAGTCTGCCAATTTTAACAGCCTTTCCTTGAAAACCTATGACCAATTCAATTTAGTTAAGGTCAAAAGAAAATCTATGTGGTTTCCAAACTTTATTAATGTAAACTTTACCTTTGGTAGAATGTCTGCAATTTCTTCCGAATCATTTGTAGGTAATGTAGCCAAGTGGAGACCTGTCTGATAAAAATAAGGGCCTAATCTGTTCAAGTCCACAACGGTAGGATCTGCCTTCAGCACGTTACTGAAAAACGAAAATATTTATCAAAACAATCTCACAAATGTATGTCACATTTAATTTAGGCCATTTATTACCGGTGACCTTCTCTGTACTTGTTTGGAACTCGGACACTAACGTAACCTTTCTTCGATAAGGCTTGCACAGCCCAAAGTGGCAACTCCAACTCGGTCCCCTCAGGTAAATCCGTGCTCCCCAGGGAGGGGTCCAAATATCCTGAATACCCACATATTATTAATTTCATTCCACACAATAAAACAAGAAATCATAACGTAATCTAGCTTATATAATATAGCTTACCAAAGCCTTTGAGGGGGACTTGGGTCTTGCACGGAATTTTGATGTGGGTGGCGGAGAGCTCCTCCAAAGCTAGGGGGTGTGGTGCGTAGGTGGATGGACACAAAAAATTCATTTTCACCAAAAAATCCCCGGAATTCTGCTCTTTGTTGACAAATCCCTCCCGCTCGGTTGTGGAGTTTTATGCGAATAGAGTGAAAGCAATGTGCATTTTTGCAAGGGTGGATTTTTTGTTGTTGCAAGGGTGGATTTTAGTTGGCTAATAATTTGCAATGAATTTGACTGATTGATATTTGATATTATGCATTATGTATAATTATTGACATTTACATGTATGCCGTAATTTGGGTCATCAGGGTGTGCAATTCGAAAGAAAGTTGCAATCATGAAATGAAACAATTATGATATGCACTTTGAGTTTAAACAGGATTTTCACTTTCACTATTAACGTTTATTAACATTTTAACTATAAAGTTGTATTAAAGAAAATTAATACCTAATAAGTAACCGGTTTACTTAGTCAACAGTTTTAAAGTCTTGATGAATTCAACATAAATCAACTCCAAGTCCAAAGTCATCATCTATGTCTGCCATAATGTTTAGGACGTCTCCGTCCTCATCGTCGCATCTGACATGATTATTCATCTTGATGAGATCTGGAGACGGCGATGGCGAAGGTACTGGAGATGGCGAACTGACGGGGGATAGGGATAGTGCCCTTATTGGCGACGGTGCCCTTGCTGGCGATGGTGCTCTTGCCGGCACACCATCCCTGGATGGCAATGGCGTCTGAATTGGAGGTAACACATTAATTCTCGGTATCCGCGGCAAGGAGTATACTGACACTAATGGTGGCGCCTGGACTGGCGGTGGTGCACTGAATGACGATAGCGCCTTCACTGGTGGTAACACTTTGATCCGGGGGATTGATGGCAATGAGCAGACTGACGGTGGGACGGGGACAGAAGGTTTCACCTTGATTCGTGGTATTTTTGGCAGGGTCTTGATTTTGATTGGTGGTAGCTTCTGGACTGGTGGTGGCACCGTGAAAGGAGGGATCGTCATGATCCGCGGTATTTGAGGCAGGGCCTGGACTGGAGATGGTCCTTGGACGGCCGGTGGTGGCTGGGCTCGAGGTTTTGCCTTGATATACGGTTGAGGTCGATCTTTAACACGTGTTGGTCTCTTCTTGACACGCGGTGGTGTCTTGACCCGCGATCGAGCCTCGACTGGCGGAGGCGAATAAACTGACCGTGGTGAGCAAGCTGTCGTAGGCGGTGGTACAACTGGATCAACTTTCAAAACGGGGAAAAGATTGACCACCAGAATTCTATTGTGGGTCACAACAATAGGATTTCTTCTGGGAACATTCACAACAATTGCCCCGTCTTGTCGCTTATTTATGTCAACGGTTTTCACTGCTTCCGTAACAATTTTGACATGATTCGTAGCACGCTTCTTATCCTCTCTGGGCGGAGTTTTAATGCTCTTCAGTTGTTCTTGGAGCAATTCATCATAACGACTTGCAATATCGAGCTTACGACCGGCGGAAACTGAAGACGGCAACTGAACACTGTCCTTTCTTTTAGCGTCTCTCTCAATGTTTTTTTGAATAATTGCTCCATTAACATAAAGAGCTGATTCGAATCCCCAATAAGCATGTCTACTGGTGGCTTGAGGTATAACAGGTGCATTCTGCAATAATAATTCTGTCCTTGGGTCATCATCCGTGTCGCTGCCATCCTCCGGATTTTTAGGATTTAGCAATATTCCTTCCCTGAAATTTGACGCCCAATCATCCCCCGAATCCAGAACTCTTGCTACTTTTGCCCTCTTCGACATTATCCTGGATCTTCTGATGGAAAATAAAAGAAACCAAATTATTATTATTATTAAATTTCCAATTCGCCAGCCTGATGTCTGTCAGCATCTGATCCAGAAAGCTCTCAACTAATTGCCAACCTATTGATGACTTTATTACAAATTGACTAACCTTTTGGTCCAGGAGATGAATTTAACCAAGTACTGTCGACAAGGATGAAGGAATGTCAGCAAAATTTAGTTTTTCCGGAATAACAAAACAAAGAGTGCAGCTGCTGCGGGCTGAGTAGAAAACAGAGAGTGCGCAAAGGACGCATTCCTCGTCTCACTTTGTTGCACTGCAAAATGAAATTTATTCCTCTGAAATGGCTTGGGTTGCAAATTCCAACTTGGAATTGATAAGTCACTTATCATAGGTATGAAATGGGTTGCAGGTTGACGGCTTGTCACAAAATTATTACCTCTTCATTTACATAATTTTTTAATGTTTGAGAAATTAGTAATAGTAGAAATTAGTAATTTGTAATTATGCAGATGCCTCATTTGGTGGGTGGTTCATAATTTATTGGAAAAGATTATGATCATGATTTTTGTGCCTGACGAATAGGAAACAAGAGTAGTTAAAGCCATTTAATTATTTATTTGCATATCGTTTACCCTTTAGTTTAACATTGGTTGTAATTCTGGATGGCTGGTGGATTTAGTTTAACATTCACTTAAACGGGTTAACAGTCATGTTTTAAAATTCACTGTGCCATTTTTTGTAATTTGTACTTGGCCAAACTGGAAAAGACCTCATTTGACTAATTCACTAATTAATTCATTATTTTAAAAAACACATGGGCGAATTTTCCAGAGTTTGAGTTGGCAGTTTAGCAGAAAGTGGATTTAAAATTGACTATTGTTAGATAAAAGGTGGTGGTAAGTAATTTTTCTATTCTTCTATTCGAAACATTAATGGACATATGTACTTTGCATTATTCCAGTGTAATGAGCAATATAATTAGTCCATGAATAGCTAATTGTGGTGGGTGACGAAAATTCATGTGAGTCATTCCATTGAATTAAAGTTATTTCCAACAACTTGGTATAAAACTACCTCACAACACAGGCATTTAATTACTTCCTTGAACCAACAATAAAAGAACAATGCAGGCAAGTTCAGTGGTATTACATGCCATGAATTGCATTCAACTTCTTGGAACTTGACTGAATATCATCATACTTATTGCTGGATAGTCTTCAGTCATATTTCTCACGGTTCTCATCGTTTTCATGCAATATAAGATACTGCAGGGATTACTTTGCTTTTCACGTTCATTGGTCAGAAAGTAATTGAAGAAAATTTTATAGCAAGGTTAGCTTCCTTCCTTCAGTTGTTACCTGTTCATTGGGATTTACATACTACGAGTAAGAATAAATCCAGTTTTCCTCATGTTGGAATATACTCAGAAAGCGTATAGCGTTGCAATAGTTTTAAGATATTTGTTTGTCAGTAATTAGTGTTAACATTAATAATTGACCCTTAAGGATCCAGAAGAATGAAGGAACTGGAGGATACCTTTATCAAAATTGTGGTGGTTGGAGACTGCTCTGTCGGCAAAACTTGGTTCTTATCCACTTTTGTCAATCACAAATTACCGGATAAGTGTGCTCCCACCATGTAAGTGCCCACAGGTGGTTAATATGATTCCTTGTTGGCTTCTAATTTTACGGTTTTCTGAATAGATTCGACAATCTGTCCACCCAATTTGTGTATCATGGGATAGAGTATGAACTCAGCTTATGGGATACTTCCGGAGCCAAGGAGAGGAAACAGTTGAGATACCTCGCTTACAAAGATGTATTGAGTAATTTTTTGCATGCGTTGTAAACTGAGTCAACTAACTAGCATTCAGTTGAATAATTACCTCTTTTGTCATTCCATAGGCGGACGTTTTTCTAATCTGTTTCTCCACAGATAATCGGGCATCCTATGACAATGTGCGACACCGTTGGCTGCCCGAGCTTCGGCGTCGATCCCCTGGCATACCCCGAATCCTGTTGGGCCTTAAAAGTGACCTCCGTTCCAAAGTAGGAAATCCTCTAACTCCAAAGGATGGAGAAATCCTGCAATTTGATATACAGGCATCTGCTTATTTCGATTATTCTATAACCACACCCAAAAGAAATGCGGAAATATTTGCTGAGGCCATCAGAGTTGGACAACTTAAAAAAATTCATGTTCGGAAACAGTCCTGTTGTATTCAATAGTTAGTCGTTTAAACTTTATTAATTTTTTAGATTTTGAAATTTTGCATAGTTCGCTTATTTGAGTCTTAATTTTTATACGCTATTATTCTAGTTTATCAATATTACTGTCGTAATAATTTTAATTAATTTAGTGATATATCCATTAGTTAATGAATAGTTGGTAGGTATGGTGGAAGATGGTTAATAGTTGTAATTGAGGAACTTCAATTTCTCATGTATTTGTCAACGCACGACAAATTTTGGAATGTCGAAAATTTCTTTGGCGTTTAATTTTCGAAACTCGGTAAATCAAGACTTTTTGATTTTCATTATTGGCTCAACCAAAAATTAAAAATCAAAATACATTTTAAAATTCTGGTCTAAATCCACAATGGTTTACTGTCCGAATAATATAAATCTATACAGACTGTTGTATTGGCAATAAACGTCAAAATTTGAATATGCACTTGCGTCGATGGTTTGCTGGCATCATTTATCATAGAATGGCTCGACTGCATGCTTGTAAAATTATATCGTTGAATGCTTCATGTTGACCCGCATAAACATGGTGGCCAGCATCTAGCATCTGTCGACACAAATCAATATTAAACGAACTTGATACTCGAAAAGAATGAATGAATTTAGATTTATTTTTGCATACATGGTAATCGACATATGCACCGACTGGTCGTCGGGTCAATATTTTTTCCGCCGGATAATGATCAACCCAAGATTTTGCTCCATAGATTAGCGTCAATGGAACGCTCGGGTCAAGGTTATCGAGTCGGTCTTCCATTGGTCGTTTCGCCCAACCAAACATGGACATTATGTAGTAAAATGCGGCTTCTCCCGTTGGATTTTGGGCATTACAATGATAAATGTAATTAGCAATCGTATCTTCAGCATCTTGTAATAAAAACTCGGCAAAATTTTTTATCAAATCTGCTCGAATCTTTTTTAAAGCGTTAGGTCCTGTTAGATAAACGAATTTTAATTAAATTGAATATTTTATCCAATTACGCAATGAACCGATAATATACTCACCAAGAGGACCTGCAACGCGAATTGACCACAATGGATTCAACGGCAATGATTTGAGGACATTGGCTATAACTCGGTGATGCATGGGCAGATGCGTCGCGTCTAATAATCCTTTCGGAGACTGTTTAAATCCCTATTAAAAAATAGTTAGTGAAAATCTCTAAATGTTTTCTACACTACATTTCCTCATAAAAATTACCCAGGGGTCAGCTAAAATGAGGTGGGCCACTCTGCAAATGAACAACTTGGTTAAATTCTTAATAAAAATTGAATTGAAATAATAATCATTGTTCCAACCTTTTTGGATGCTTTAAACTATACGAAAACGAAAGATATCCTCCAAAGCTGTGGCCTAATAAAATAATTCTTTCTAAATTCATCCGCTCTCTCCAAGCTTCAATCATTTGAAGAAATTGATCTTCTGCTTCTTCCGGAATGCAGCTGTAATTTGGTCGAGTACTCCGACCAAACCCTGCAATTGAGTTATTTGGAATGCTAATTTGAAGTGTCCTGGATTCAAAACATAATGTTTTCGTTGTTTATTACCTGGAATGTCAATTGCGTAAACTGGTCTTGATTTGGACTCGGTCAACGCCTTAAGATTGATTGCCCATAGTGCTAAACCGGAACCCAAGCCGTGCAGAAGGACGATTGGAATTCCATTCACATGTTCGTTGCTGCTAAATGTCCACACATGAATATCGTTGTCTCCCAAAACTCCACCGATATTGACATGCCTCATATTGTAAGATGATCCAACTTTCCCTACGACTGTAACAAAAAAAAAGGCATTGAAATTGCACGGCTTCATGCTCAAAGTTATTGGTTAATCGTTATACTTTTTAATACTGAATTCTCCGCCTGCTCTAAATCCGACGGCGATGTTCGTAACCAGAATTTGTTCCAAAATTTTCCAATCCATCTGTGTCATCAGAACAATGGGAATGATATTATGTGCTATTGTTAAACATGCACTTATTAGCCCTTACCCTGTTCCATCCTCAAAATCCACGGCGTCCTCCGGGACAACCTCGTTCTCTTCCATTTTTGTGTTACCGTCGTTCGAATATGAACTCAATTTTGAATTGAGATTTGCCAAATGTCCCCCAAGGATCATGGTCATAATGAATTTCAGGAATCTTCTGAGAAATGCCAATTATACCATGGAATTGACGGAATTGTTTCAAATCTCAATTTACCTCAAGCCAAGAACGCCAGTGACTTTATAGCAAGTGTTCCAAAACGCCTCACTAATAATTATTATGCAATAACTGTTTTACTAGCATTATTTAAAAATTTGAACCAGCTGAGAGCCTCTGTAACTTTCGATGAAAAACTAAATACACAGCGGTATGATGCTCAATGAAATGACGACGTTAAGTAGGTCAACCACTTAATACCCAACTGAGGCACGCATTATCTCATGTACTGCATGAATAACAACATTAACAACTGTCAAATTCATACGGAACAAGTGAACCAGTGGAATATATCAAAGCATGCTTAATTTTATTTAACTGAATTTGAAAAATTATGGTTGTAACCTTTATGTTGTAAGTAAAAAAAACTTAGTCAGAGAACTATTCATCCACAGCTTGTTTGACTCTAATCGCATGAATATTTTGAGCAGTCAACACAAAAAGAAAGTCATTGGTAGCATGTACACCCAAAATATCCACAGGAGGGTCAATGGAAACGACGTGTTGTTTGGAGATGTGGCTAACAACCTGTCCAGTTTTACGGTTTCTCAAATCAGATCCAACTTCGTTGGGTTGACGGTAAATGTAGACATGCTTCAAGGCGTCACAAATTGCGAGATAAGATAAGTCTGGAGAGCAGGCTGTAAATTTGCGTTGCTGTTTCGAGGCCTGGACATAACCCATTGCAGAAAAGGTTCCAACATGTTCCAATTTCCAAGATTCCAATGCACTGCCATTGTCAATTTCTGGGGGTTGCCAAACCAGTCCATCCACGTCATGACGAACACACATTGCAGGAGTTGAAAACCCATGGACCCGAGCACTAAATAGCCATTGGTGACCTCCCAGGCTGGCCTAAATGACATATTTTATTGTGATTCTTGCAATCTAGAACCTCCGTTAGTATTGCTTTCTTGCAATAATTAATAGTTTCTTACAACATGTGAAATACATTGAGCGTGTTTGTCCAATCTCATAAATGATGTGGTATCAGCAGGCATTCCGTCACATTCTTCCAACTGATGTGGGTCACAAACTTTCGCCCGGAGTGGATCGTCATTCTGCAGAGACAGAAAACAATTCACATATTGGTCTTGAAACTACATTTTGAATTTCAAACTATTAATCTAACTTACCCATTTGTCTGAACATAAATGATTCAACCTTTCTTGAATGTCTGATATAAACTCTGGGTCTAGAACTTGTTGTCCATTTGAGCTACCTTTCACAACCGAGTCCCCTTCCCATTTCGCTTCAATGACTTTTTGAAGAATGATTTCTAAACTTTGGTAATGTGTTTGAATAGCCGCTGCATCACTACCACCGGAAGACACATCTCCATCTTCTTGGGTTTCTTCGTCAGTTACGCTATTAAGTATTGAAAATATTTTATTGTAAACGCTGCCAGTCTATCCTTAAGGTTTTCCCCCAACCCCAATCAAAGTACATACCTGACAGGAGTGATAGTCCACACTGCTTCATCAGGCTTGATGCTGTTAAGAAGGTCACCTTCCAGCATTGGATTCCCGTTGTAAATCACAGAAATTGAAGTTGGTTTGGTAAGATCAACTTGCAGATCGGTTTTTGCGGTCCCAATTGGCATTTTAAAAAGGATTGTGATTTCTTTATCATTTTGCATCCAAATGTAATCAGGTTTCTCCGCATCTTCTGTTTAAAATAAAGGAATATAATTATCTGAATAAGTATCACAACTGCGCTGTTTAGGACACCATAAATAACTCTCACCTCCTGCAACCTTCTTTGACGTCGCTTTTTTATATCTCAAAGGCTCGTTAGAAATGTGGTAGAATGCAAAGTGATTCTCACTCGCGATAAGTACTGCCGATCCGTCCTTTTCCAAACAAGCATATTCCAATGAAGATGGTCCCAGGAGTGTTCGAGAACAATCAAGAGTCCATTTACTATTGTCTGGCAAAACGAAAAATACCACTTGAATTCCATGTTATTGCGAAAGACGAAATACAACAATCACCAAATATTCGATACCTTGTAGTTTGAAGCTGATCCAATTAATTTTCGAAACAAACGGATGTTTAGCCGACATTTCAAGAAACTGGTCGTCATACTTTTCCAAGAATTCGGAAATATCTGTATCAGTTTTGTTTTGAAGCCGCAACAATAACACGTCCAAAAATACTCTTTGATTTTGTTCATAAACTTTCGAATCTAGAATAACAAATTGGCCCACGCCATGATTGGAATGCTCTTCAACCTCTTTTTGTTCGAGGACCATCTAAAAAATCATTTCAAATTATAAATCATGCACAGAATTCATGGAATTGCCATAATTTATATGAACCTTCCAACAATCATTGATTGAACGATCCCCAGTCTCCAAAATAAAGAAGGAGCTAAACCCGTCCCCCACGATGGCATACTTATTCGACGGAAATGTCATACTAACATTATAGCGTCCCAGTGCCTGACTTGTTCTCGTCGGAATGTTCCAAACTTCTTGCAAAGGATCGAAACTATTTGTCTGTTAGATAAATGAGCTGTCATTAGTTCATTAGCTACCCAAATAATTAATAAATCCACTCTGGCAATCACTTGACATTGCATTTTTACCTCGCCGTTCCATGCAACCCTGTGAATTGTCCAGTTTCTGTCAACAATATACGAGACGTGGGGGTCGTTGTCGTAATGGAGGCAGTTGTGCAGGCCAAAAAGTTTGGCATGTTGGACAGAATACTGCTCATCTGTTGGCCCCACTTTGTCCACCCCTAGAAATTCAAACCCAAAATGTTGGACTATGAGTAATGAGTGTAAACACAGTTTCAAAATTAGTAAAAATATGACCCTCCCACTGACCTTGAGAGAAGGGAATGGTATAAGTTGGAAGAGGATCCAAGGACAATTTGTAGCTACAAATAACATTTACTGTATGCACTTGAATTAACTGAAATTTTAGTTAATTTCACTTAAGTTAAGTTACCCGTCAAATTTCGGGTCCAGCAATAGTCGATTCGGTTTCAGGTCGAAGAATGTGGGGGTCGGCATATCTTCTTCTAACTTCATCCCAAGATTGTACAAGGTAAGTATAATATTTAAAAAGGTAAAAATGTGCTATTGGGAACTGACTCGGATTTGAGTGAAA
>JAAXNX010001138.1:0-19815 GCA_036491905.1 Folsomia manolachei
CGTCCTTGTAGTATTACAGGATATACATCCAAACAAAATTCCTACAGTATATAAACGCGCAACTTAAAAGTGTTCATTCAACGAGTTTTTGTACCTCTTCAGTCATTCCTATAAACTAATCGGCTTTAAACCATGTGTATTTTGATAAGTTATGTAAATGTAAAATCATAAAACCCCCCAACTCATTGTCAGCTCAAATTTCTGACAGCTTTTTGGTTGGCAACTCAGTTTTAGGGTTTTATGGCTCAAAGCTTCCAATACTGTCGAGGAACCTATTGATAAGTATTCAGAATCATTTCTTTACTCTTCCCAAGTTCTATTGTCACTTTTGCTTTACAAATGAAATTAATAAAGGTTTTGATAACCATGGACAAAAGTGTACTGTGTGTTATTTGAAGAGTTTGTGAAAGTATGGAAATTTTGGGTTACTCTTCCTTTTTAGTACTAATTGCAACTTAGTGGTAAACTATTGCGATTAAATTGTTTTGTGCATCTAAAGGAATCTGAGTAGAAGTTTAGTCAAACATTTCAAAATGGTCGTTTATTTTATTGCATAATAGACAGTCCGAAATAAAATGTATGTATGGCATTCAACATAAAAGGCATTATCAATAGAACCTCCACAATTAAACCCATTGGAAATTATTTTTGTTAATAGCCTATTATGTAGTAGTAGGTGACTTTTGGCATTATTACACTAATTAGCAACCAAATGATTAAGTACAATCCACCCCTTAGCAAACTATGTAATACTGATTCGTTCATCCAGTTACTGTGTGACCACAGCCGTTTATCATTGTTTCTAGGACTTTGATAGTTGTCTGCTGAAATATATTTTCCATCAACTTACTTTTCTAGCCTCCGATAACATACAGTCTGAAAAATTACGTTATATAGAACACAAACTTGCTCTGTCGAAAACTGGGCTTGTTTTTTTTGTCATATTTATCTTGAGGGTCGTAAAGCACCTAAGTAAGGGGTCATAGATGTGTCGTCCTATTCAACAATGGAGCGGATTTTCTGTTAACATTAACTTCGCGATCTGTGCACTTGTGTTCATCCTCAGAAAGCGTGGGGTCCTCTGAACTACTCCCACTGGTCAGACAAACATTTATTATTGGAAATCATGATTTTTGGCTTGTCAGCAAAATGTCAATTTTATTTTTACATTTTATTTTTTTACCTTTGCGTATAAATCCAGGTAAAGTAATAGGCCAATGCGAGACACAAAGAGATGAACAATGAGCCAAAAACAATGAAAAAAGGTCGCAACTTTCCCTTCCCTTTGGAACTATGTGGACAGCATTTGTCCCCGTAACGGGAGCAGGACAAGTATGAACAACTAACGGATTCCAGTTCACCTGTAACAAATTTAGTGTCAGTTTAGTTTGTAATCCGAATCGGATTGTCCGATTTCGGAGGAAAATCATTGGATTCCAAATTACTTTGAATTAGTTTGAATTCTTTCGCATCCAAGACTGATATGAGCCCTTGCAAACAGTTCCATACCAAGTCTGCACATTTACTGCGTAAATTGGTGTAGTAAGCTTCATCACAATGTTCTATGGAATGTTGGATTGAATCTGAGTTGCCTTTGTCGGTGTCGACATGCATTTGAGTTCCCGACGCTCCATCGCCTGAATGAGGCAGAGGCTGGGTAATGGTTCGTTTATTTGTTGGAGAGGATGATGGACCCTGCTGACCTTTTTTGTTACCTCCAATGGATGGAGTCCAAATTGAGACCTAGCAAGGACCAAAAATATTAAGGTCCGAATTTCGGTAATAAAGTAATCTCTACTTACATCCGTGGATTTGGGCTCATCATCCAAAAAGGAAGTGGACTTTAGAACTTCGCATCGCATTATGTCACAAAAGTCAGCGAGACACACGGAATCGTCTACCTGTTTGTGTCGGAGGCATAAATTTCATGGGTTATACTAACTGAGAAAGTTTTAACCATGTTGAATTACGAGTCTCACATTATTTATTAAGGAAGAGTGACGTCTTTCTATGTGAATGTCTAAATGCCGTTCGAAATAAAACTTCTTCCCACATTTGAGACACTGCAAATTACAAGGATAAGAATAAGATAACCACTAAATTTCTCTTTCTCCCATTGCATTACCTGCCAATGTGAGTATCGCGTCCCTTTTATGGATTGTCGTGGATCATGCAGGTCACGGGAAAGATTGAATGGACATTCAACCGGCAGTGATACTCCGTACCGTTTTAAAATGGGTGACCAATTCTATGAATAAAATAAATCATGGATAAGCTTGATTTTAAGTCATTTCCAATTTACTCTCCCAAAATATCTCGATGCAGACATACCTTTTGAATGAGTTTTCGTACTATGGATGAATTCTAAAAGAGACACAATAATATTTCATATCAGACAAAAATGGACCTTATCTCAAATGCGTTTAAAGTGTTCGGAATTTCAAAAATTTCTCTTAACCCATTCTTACCGTAACATCGCACGCGACGGGAGCCGAATTTAGTTCAGGTTGCAAATTGTCTCCCACCCAAAACCCAAGCATAAGCCCAACCTCCAGTAGAACAACGGTACAAAAGCTCTGAACACTGCAAAACCGGCCTATTGCCATAATCCAGGAGATCCCGATAAGCCCGGTAGGGCATGGCAGGAGACCCAAGAAAATATTTTAACCTCACCTCACCCACTATCTCACCTACCGCTTATTAGACAAAAACACCAATACTTCGTTTGACTGACTCCAGTAAGAGTTGCACCTCCTTCATTTCATCCGCCTGAATTCAGAGCCCCTAGCAAGAACGATCAATACTTCCGAGTGAAGACTCCCGGATTCGGGTTCTCTTTGTCATGCAGGACAATGCTTGGAGGAGATAGTGCGAACAAATATTAGCCACACGTACCAAGTAACCCATATCATGCAAAGACAGGGAAAGATAATGCACGTCTTTGTGGTACTAGTTTTTTGTTACATGCCCAATTTCCCAAAGTATGCAGTTATTTGAAGTGGTCCCATTATTTGGAGTTCATGCTTATCCAGGAGTGAATCTAGGTTATCTTTGATCATAACTTTTGAAAGTGAAGGTATTCCGAAGAATGGAAATTGGCAATTTCAAATTAACAATAAATCTTGCCCGACAAAAACTGGATTCTGTTAAAGACTTTTATTTGTATGAATTTTATTCAAAGTTTTACTTTATATATGTATTTATATTATTTTGACATTACAAAATTTGATATTTACCTGCTCTTCCTATAGGCTTCATTTTATTGTTATGGAACCAATTAATCTGTCCATAGCACAACCAATTCACAATCATTGTGCTAAATGTAGTAAACTTTTTAATACAGCGTTTACAATCTTTCCTCAAAGCTGAGATTGGAACGCTAACTATTAGCATTTGTACTGATGGACGACAATATGTTTGTTTTAATCTCACAACATAATACTTCCGTTAATAAGTACCCTTAGCGGACTAATTAGTCGGATTTTTTAAATTTCTATGGTATGGAAAAAGGATTACGAGGTATCTCGGTTTGAGTTGATTACTTTTTTGGCAATTAACATTTCGCAGTCTACCAAATTGTTGGGTGTGATGCGGAATGCATGTATCTCATTCTGATATTGATTATGTTATGTGTAAAATTATTTCAATTACGGTATCCTACGGCGTTATTGTATACTCAAGAAAGTTAGATCGTTCAGGTTGGCTAAAGTTCAAAGTCAACCGAGTTGTTCATATTTACTAAAGTCACTCATAATCCAACTTATACGCTTTAAGTACTGAATAACTTATTCGAATAACTCATTCTGCATAATCTCGGAGAGTCATGAAATATTTGGGAATTATTTTATGTAAAAGCGTCCCACTTTAAGAGGACACTAAATGAACAATGACAAAAGAACAAGACGGGGGTAAGTATGAATTGTAATTAAGTTGTTACTCGTTTTTTAAGCAATTGTATGAAATATATGAAAAAGTCAAGTGTAAAGCTTTATCCTGGGACGACACTTAAGAATTGGCATTGGACGGTGGCCTGCAGCTAAAATTGACCACCCACAATCTGGGTGTGCCCGATAATTTGGCATTTTTTTGTGACTTTGAACGCAATGGAATGTAATTGTACGTACAAATATAGTCTCATAGTTTCAAATTGTCCACATGAAAGGATGCATGAATCAAGGATGAATAATTACGGGAAGGGTCTCAAATATTCCAATTTACATGAAAACATCCGGAGGTGCTTCCTTACTGCTAAATTTCTCATCTTCAAATGTCACAGTTTTGGATCTAGTAGGACGAGGGAGAGTCGCGGAGCCACAGCCATAATTCATGTTGTTCCCCATCGTCGCCATCTCCACAACGTTGGGTTGAGGTGCAAAAAATTCTGCGACCATACTCTTTGGGACAAAATATTCGTCACCCTGGAACAACCATCAACCATTACGAGGTCAGGTGAATGTTTTTTTTAATTTTTCTTTTTTTTGTGAGAGAGAGAAAGGGATTTTCCTAGTTGGGAAGTACCAGAGAGGAATTTGTTGCATCAAGAGTAATGTGTTGGAGTCCGACATGATTTTCGGATGGGACCATATCCTTCGTGTTAGATAGTCAGGAAATGGGCTGTAAAAACATAGAAGATATCAATGACCCCTGACCAAATCCTTTTCAGCTTCTCTTTCTTACCCGGTGGTAGTGTCGACCGCGTCCGGATTTACCACGTACAATTTCTTCTTGAACTACTACATGTTTTGGAATATAATTAGTCACGAACAAATGTGAAGTACGTTAAAATAATTGGATTATACTCACAGTTGAAGACGGTACTGATTAGTGCCATCCCCAAGAGGATGTAGACTGATGATACCAAGAGAGATACCTGCAAAGCAGACAATCCGGTACGGGTGTAAAATTGTTAGTTACTTTTTTTCTATACTAGGCTTACATGTTTGCTGACGTGGGGATCCAGCATCCCACCGAAACCAATTGTTGCCAGTGAAGCAAAACAGAAGAATATTGCATCCACAAATGGCCTGCAAGAAATGTCAATTATTCCACATTTATGGTGATGCGATTTATCAAAGGAATCAGTTATCATGATTTTAGCAGAGATATGACTTACCATCCTTCCAGCCACCAAAATACACCGGCTGCAATGTGGTCATAAGGAATGTCATTAAATTTATGAAAGGAAAAACTAAAGCGTTTGACCCTTCATGGTTAAATTTAATAGAGAATTGACTCACCACCCCCACAAAGGTAGGAAAAGACAAGAATCAATGAGACGGGAATAGGTACGCCACAACCACCCTTTTTCGGCTTGCCACACTGACAAATAAGACAGCATCATAAGACCATGATTTTGATGACCATTAAGTAGGCAAGATCTTACCCGAATTTTATAATAAATTGTCCGGATGCATTTCGACAAAAAGTCGCCCACAGTTGCTAAATAGCATAAAGTCAATGGAATTCCGATCGCTGCGTAGAAAACGGTCAGAACACGACCCGCAAGAGACTTTGGGCTTACACTGCCATAACCTGGGTTAAAATTTGATAAGTTACTAACATCATCTTATTATATCTTTCTTATCTTTCTCACCTATCGTCGTGATAAGGGTTAACGCGTACAACAATGCGGCTGGAAAGTTCTCAAAGGTGTCATCATTGTAGCTATTATATGGCTCTCGGCGATGATAATCAGACTCCTCAAGCAAATACCAGTGTCGGAGGACGTCCTCTTGAAACTTTTGCAATTCAAGCTCTGCCAACTGGGTGAAGATGCGCAAAAAATGGGAAGGTGTTAAACGTTTAATCCACATTGTTGCAATATAATTGCAAACCTTACCTGTGTCCAGTTGGACTCGTAAAATACGTTCAGTTCCATTGTTAATGTCCTGAATACAATAAAATTTTAGTCGCCCATTTTTCCTTTAGGTTGGGACATACCCATGTAAAATCTTATGACCTTACCATAATCTCTGTACAGTCGCATTTCTTATATAATCCAACTCATGATGGCTGACACTCTCCCCAGCCACAATCTCAGTGTGATCCTTCTGATAATGATTTTCCAAGAAGAAGAAAGCCAACGCACCCAGCACAATGTAGACAATGATTGCCAAACAAACCGTAAAAATGGACAAACAACATCTTCTAGCTTCACACATTGTTTCGCAGTATTCTTAATACAAAGCTCAAACCTCAAATAAAATTAGGCGTTGTTCTTTTTCTCCCAAAGAATAAAACAAAGGAAAGGAAAATGTCTATCGCCCACTTTTCACTCTGGCCACCTATTCCTTGTTGGGCTGAATTTCCACAAAATTTCAGACAACAATTGGCTCAGCCCCATCCTAGCTTTTTTTGTTAAAATAATCCCAATTTTTCTGTATAACTCTTGTGTTAGTTCTGTCAATAAGTGCAACTCCACCCTGGCTGTGTGTCTCTTAGTTCAGCTAACTTATCTGCAGTATTACTTTGCGATAAGATGGAAACAATAGAAAAGGGTTGATCTATGGACATTGTTGTACTGTTCAGAAAATCCGTGCCAGTCCTCTGTTGGGAGGTGGTGATGGGTTTCTGAGAGAAAGTCAAATGTCTGCATGAGCGCAATCTCCAGGACGAGAGAATCCGGATCGATCCTCATTCACGGACTTTCTCCTCTTTCTTTCTCCAAAGGGAGCTTCCTCATCCCTGGAATGTTATTATTCTCTCCCTACCACCACTGCGTAGTCATATATGACCATGTACACTCACAGCCAACTGTCATCAACTAGTGCCAGAGAGCGGATGCTGTTGGCGAATTTGATGCGCTTTATATTTCCTTAAGAAGCTTAGAAAGGGAAAGGGTTCGCTGAACTATTGGGTGGGTAGGATCTCAATCTCTTAAACTTTCCCTAACTCCTCGCTTCCTGAGAGGAATGGGAAACTAATCAATGGCTTAATTGTTTTAACCCTTGGCATATCTCCAATACACATTCCAACATGGGATGGGATGTGGTTGCCGTTAATGGCTATAAAAGGGAGAGTAAATCCCTTAAATCTGTTACTTGCCAGGAGACAATTATGTCCTTGATTGGGCACATGGTTCGGTTCAAAACTTTCTGGGAGGAGTTGCATGGGATAAATGATGGATAAGGGACTTATGGTAAGGATTGGGACGCGTTATTGGGAGTACAAGCCATGCCAAGGATCTGGTGAGGTTGGGATTATGAGATGAGGGCTTTTTAGTCTGAATTCTATCCCCATTTATGGAGTAGAACGCGAGTTTTCCCTATAGACAGTTGGTTTTAGCAAGCATGGATTTGACGGGAGGCTGGAGAAAGCATGAGAATCTGGTTGAGATGACTGTATCTCTCTCCCAAAATGCCAACATGATTGGCACAACTTTGCCTGTAGTAAGTTGTGATGCAGACAGTTTTAAAATATGAATTTACGTAAGGATGGAAATTTCATGCCCGAAACAGCTTGGATTGGATTGGATATTATTCCAAAGTATTCACAAGTTTTCACTTTTACTCAAAACATTCTCAGTTGGATTGGATCGTGTCAGAATTCTGACTCAGAATTCTCAACCCTTTCCATGCTATGGGATGAGACAGGCGATGAGAGGACGCGTACAACCACAGACGGCTCGAATTGGATGAAGAACATCTTAAATTCAAATGTGAGTTTGAAATAAGGTCGGCCTTTGTATGGTACAAATATTCGAACCTCTTATTTCTCATTCCGTGTCATTCCATTCCATTTTTCGCCAACCTCATTCCATATAAATAAATGCGAACCAAGGCCGACCCAAAGTTTCCTGATTTTTTTTTCTGTTATCACATATTCTACTAACCTTATGTCATGTCGTGTCATGAGTGGCCAAAATTCCAAGACAAGGTTGAAGAACATGAGTTGCTTGTCAAGCTTGGGTTGGAATGCAAATAAATATGGAAAGAAATGCAATCCACGTCACATAACATGTGGGATGGGAAAGAATTTTGAATTGTAGAACATTTTTATTCATTCAGAACAAATGACTTTCTCCCCTGGCCTTGGTGATGTGAATAGAAACAGGAAATAAATAAGTAGAGTAACGATATTTAAGATGATACAGATTTTCATGAGAAAAGAGAAAGCAAGGAAAATAAGAGTAACAAAAAAAAGGAATACTGCTACATGTTCACATGGTATAGCATCAATGACTGAATAATAATACGTAATCCTAGCTTAGGCATTGATACGACAAAACCTTTACAAAATGTGGCCAACTTGAACTTTATCAATTAACTCATTCATTACACATTTAACCCTTAAGTTAAGATAACTTATAGAATATTTAGCGTAGAAAAATTACTTGTATAATTACACCTATTATTATATGAGCAACTCACAAATAACTACTCAACTATTGGTCACGGTCACGGCAATCTTTACTTGAACACAATTTTTATGTCTGAGAATTACTTTGGATGGATTGAGATGATAAAGCAAAAATTTATTTTCGACTACATCCCAGTCGAGATCCAATCCTTCTAACGGTTGCCACCACTTCTTCCTGCATCCTGTAAATGGGAGAAAAAATTCAACAACACGTTCAACCTTCCCTTAGCTCAATCTCCTTAAACTGCAGAAACATGTTGATGGCCATGGAATGGATGCTTTATATTTACGAGCCATGCCATGCCATGCTCAAAAAAAGGTTTGATCGGCGTCATGAAAAAAATTGGAGCGATTCTCAATTGAGGAAGACTTTCCTTAGGAACAATTCCCTAGGAATACTTCCCTAGGAAGATTTCCTTTCTATGGGAATTGAGATAGGGGCAAGTTCCAATATATAAATAACGTATTTAAATAATTAAAATGAGTAAATGGGCACTTAAAATTGGAAACACATGGCAATTAAGGCCATTCCTAGGAGAAGATATAGCGAGCAGAGGATAAAAGAAAGTTGGATCTCATCCTCTCTCCCAGACCCAGAACTAATGGCATCTCCCGGCACCAAGTCCCCGAACCCGATGGTACTCAAACTGTAAAAAAAGAAGTTGGCAATAGGGTAAATCCAGTAATTTCAATTTTTTGTGTGTTCCTTCATCTGTCAAATTACCTAATAAAACAAAAATAAGAGGCATCTAACACGGTCCATTTTTCCCATCCAGAAAAAAGCAAGCCTCCACCCCAAACATAGCCCACCATCAGAGCCAAACATAGGGAAATAGGTACTGTGATTTGTTCCTCTTCATCAGGAACGGCTTCCTCGTCCAACTCACCATTTTCTAGATAGCGTCTCGGTTTTATACAGTTCCATCTAAAAAAAAACCAAGGATGACATCGTTACAGTCATTAAGAATGGGACGGATATCGTAAAAAGAAGATGGATTTCCCGTAGGCAACTCTGATTCTATCTAATCTATCATCATCATGGTCATGATGAGAATGGAGGAAGGAAAAGGAAGTAAGTAGAAGAGCAAACAGTACAATTGACAGACATGGATCACTCTCTTGAGAAGAGGAACAAGAAGATAGATGATACCTGCACTGGCAGCAGCGAGCAAATGTCCATTTGAACCCTCTAGCCAGGATATCTCCGATATTGGATAAGTACAGGAGAAATAGTGGCATACCTCCAATCCCGTATAGAATGGTAGCAATTTTACCCCAAGGAGATCTCGGTGCCAAGTTTCCATAGCCTGGAATTGATCAGGAAACTAGAGTAAGTGTGGGATTCCACTTAGTTGAATCAGGTGTTGGTCTGGATAACTATGACCCTGGCGTGGAAACATATTTGTAGCCTTGATAACCCTGTTACTACCATTCCTAATAATTTCGCTAAATCATCTCAAACAAAGTTTGGTCAGAATAAATAGAGCGAGCAGTGTGGCTTGGCTTGGGTCGACCTTCAACAGGGTTTGGTGGAAAGGGAAAATGGTTGAATACGGGTAGAATGGTTTCCACAAAATGAGGGCATTCGTGCAAATGTCTCGCTATCTTGAGTAAGCTAGCAAATTAAGGAAATGAGCAGTTACCGATTGTCGTAATGACAGTTAGGGAGTAGAGGAATGCGCCTGAAAGAGAATGATAGTATCACAGTTATGCATGATTAAGACAATAATTTAAAGCTATTAATTTTGAACACAATTTTACCAGAAAAGCTCCAGGAAACACTCTCTAAAGGAGTGTCGTCATCGTCGTAGTAATGCGTTTGATTATTGTTCATCGGCTCTCCTTCATAACCGTGGTTGATAGCATCCACTATTTCCTCGGTGTAATTTTTTATTGCAGCATTGGCAAGATTAAAAAACTCTTCCTGTTTTTATGTACACATGCAAAAGGAACAAGGTAATTTAGTTGTGCAGTCATCATTATTTTTCTCAAGTTTCCGTAAAACCAAGGGATCTCACTTTCTCCAAAGTATTGAACATGAGCACAATGGAAAGTAGTTCGTTGGCTGTGTCGTTCCGTATTTTCCGTACCTCTAACAACTTTGGGTTGGGCTCCTGTTTTTCAATCATTCTAAAAGTGAAGGCGAAGCAAATATTGAAATGTATTTAAATCAGAGTGAATTAATATCCAGATAGTTTCCTAGATCTACAAGATAATGGAGAAAGTAGTCAGACACCACGTACTGGAAGAGGAAAGCACCACAAATCATGTATCCCACGACTAAACCACAGACTCCAACATGAGAAAAGGTAAAAGCAACCAGGACACGGAAGACATTTTTAATTCGAGGCCAGAATCTTCGCTCATACTCCAAATCACTCATCTAATAACAACATCTAAACCGGAGAAAAAGGGTAAATTAATCAATTTAGAAATGCAAATTCGTTTTCCAAATACAATTGAAACACAAAGACAGCGAACCAATAATTTTACCAGACTTACCCGAAATGCCGAGTAAATAATTTGCGGCGAATCTAATTCCCTTTGAAACCTGGAAGAAGCCTGTTTTACCGTTTTTCATTGACAAGGCGATAGGAGTCAATCTGTGCAACAGAACAATGGGTAAGTTGGTCCCTAAACTGATCCAGGAAATGCGACATTAGTGCTGCTGACTGAACTTTGACTGTCTTCTAGTCCTTATTTGACAACAACTCCTGATAAGATGTTTATATTCACTCTTATCCCTTTTATTTCTCGCTTAATTGATCTGATGGCTGGCGATGGTGCTAATATGAAATGAGAGACCCCGTAAAAAACCGGCAACAGGAAACTCCGACCAAGCCTTTCGCTGCCTCCTGGCAATCCCGTAAGACGCTAATATATTATATTATGGTAAAACAGTTCGTAGTCGTTGACTTGAATTTGAATCCCATCCAACACATGAACTTTAAAGGCAGAAATCATACGAGCAAGTATTCAACAGAGTTTTAGCTGGCTGGCAAAATCAGCCGAAGAAACCAAAATTCGGTTACAGAACATATATACCAGACGGATTTTGAGGATCCCGATATTATTACATGCACATGCATCCTCTACTGCAGTGGAGTGAAGAAAACGTACTAAAAATAGGACCAACTCCGTAGCTATGCATGCCCAACTATTCTTAACCATTTAAAAAGATTGAAAACACGTGGTGATTACAGATTCTCTTGACGCCACACCACACCACAGACCACGAGCCCCAAGAGGCAACCATGTGGCGAATAAGTTTTCATCAATGTTTGTACTTGCGTTGACCGACTAATTACATTCCATGGTTTGGGCGTTTAACTGATTTTCCACCTTCCTCCTCCCTTCATCACAATCAGCGTCAGTCAGTGGGAACCATAATGGTTGAACCACTCCACTTAAAATTTGACAACAACAGGATTCTTGAGCATAAATCTCTGTGTCACAAACATTACTCTGCTGTATTTATTTTGTCATACCATCCTGGCTTGACTTTTGTGCAGTCTCTCGCTGAAAATGGGATGCCTCCGTCTGAGACAAACTATGTAATTTCAAACACTCCACATTAAATTCCACCTGGCTTCCCTTTTTTCTTGCACAACAACTTGATTAACTTCCGACGCAAAAAAGACAAAATGTCTGAAGAGAAGGAAGGGGAGAAAACTTTAATAAAAAAAAGTCTCATTTTCTCATCCTACAACGAAATGAACTCATCCGAATTGTTTCGACTGAATGTAAGTATGTGGTAAGGAATGTCAGGTTTGTTACACCTTCCAAGACAGGAATTTAATTTACTTGCATAATCTCTGTAACATGTATTTAACTACTTGGTAATAATATTGGAAATATAGACACTAAGTAAAATTAAGCGGATTATGACTTACTCAGGAAAATGAACAAGACAAACTTCCTTCACAGAGTGAACACGGAAATTAATGACAATTTGTGATTGATACTGCAGCCCATCCTTTAAATGTAAGGCATGGGCTTACTTATCGGAGGATCATTAGCGACCTTACCGGAAATTCTTGTGTCGCGGTTTGGTTAAGGTCCTTCCTTCCTTCCGCTTCTTGCTTATCTTTCTTTTATAGTCTTGTCACGTCATATAAATGTGTGTAATGCCCATATTTCTGAAAGCTGAGAAAGAGGGAAATGAGACTGGGTAGAATTGCATGATCACATATTTGTATTTACTCCTTTTACATTCCTTTGTTCTTTCTTCTTGCCTTGTTCTGAGACAAGGCAACTCTGCCTGTTGAAGGGTTTTGGCCGGATTTGAGACTGGAATGAATACCAAAGCTTGTCAGAGTTCAGATGGGTCATTCTCAGATTCATTCATCTCTCACCAAGCTCCTTTGTGTTCTCAGTTGTCTATTTAGTGTCTTGTGTTTGACGTCGTGTCCTCAGTTCATTTATGTACTTGTCGGCTTACTCCGAGTTTATGGGCACTGCGTGTGTGTGTGGGTAACGTAAATATACAATAAATCCTAAATGAATGAGTGAAATTCACTCAGTGAATACAAGACAAAGGATACATGCGGCAGTATATTTGTCACAATGGCGGTATTGTGTTGAGAACGTTTTGTTTATTTATCTCCTTGTCGGAGAAGTTAAGCTAGCTAATTACGTTAGAATTAGGACACATACATCTATTAATGATGGAGCCATTTAGTCGGTATGGATGGTTGAAGGAAAATGAAATTCCTGTCAAAAAAATGTGACGAGACTAAACTCTCAAAACTATGTATCTGATGTACATGACAATCTACGGAGAACACAAAAATCTTGGGATGAAAGATGTACCAAACTGTGGAAAGATGGATGAATGCCTAATATGTAAGTTATGCAGTGAAGCAAAACTATGCCGCATGAAGTTAGGGTGCGTTGTGATATTAAAAAAAGTATAAAATGTATCTAAAAACCAGAATAGATATTGAATCTTTACGTGTTCAGAGTCAAACTGGTGGAAATTCCTTAAGGGGTAAACCGTGTTTCAAATTTTTCTTCCAAGTAATGTGTGTTTTCATGGGAATGATAGTTTTTCACGTTTTTTTACAATGATTGTGAGAATATCCAGCTCACCGGTTTGCCGAAGATACCACTCAATTTTGCAGTTCTTTTTGCAAATGCCTATCTGAACGGCATCGATCCACCCGTGTCTCAAAAGTTCTCGCCAGCTTGCAGAAATATTCGCACAAGACAAGGCGGATGTAGCATATTACAGGATATCACATGCCCCAGAGTCAAGTCCATTAGCACCTTGTTTCAATGAGGATCTAGTTGAGTGATGAAAAGTCTCCATGTAAAACCCGGGTTGCATCAAGTTCCCTCATAAAAAACAGAGTAAAATTGAATTAGGGAATGGCAAAGTGAAAGATTTTTTGACTCTTATATTCCACCTCAATTCCAGACTTCTGGAGAAAGTAGACTCTGAAAGGGAAGACGGATCGTTGGGATGTCAAAGGCAGATATGTATTCCTCCCTACAGAGTAAAGTACAAAGTAGACAAGTGCCTTTATGATATTTCATGTTTATGTTCCCCTGCGGTGTCTGACTTCATGTCAGGATCCCCTGTTTCTTCTCACGTTAATATTAAGACTACGAGGTGGTTTGGAAGCAACTTTCTCCAGAAGAATCCCGGATTCTTAGAAGGATACATATGCTTGGTTGGCAGGAGTCGACCTCGTTTCAGTTGTCTTGTCAGAGACTCCGACCCTTTTTGAGAATATGGATAGTTGCTTAAGTCACAGGGAATGGATTAAGTAAACAACCGCTGCTCAATGGCACCTGTACCATAAACTGGGTGAACTTGCTTTGTTAGGTTAGAACAATTTTCGGGATTGGGCTATAACCGAGGATAGATGGGACAAGATAAGGTAACAGAGTGGCAATGAGGGCGGCTGAGTATAATGAGGAAAACTTGGTGAAAATATGCAGGACATTTAAAAGCACAATAAAACCAAAGGATTGAGGTTAAAAGTCCTCAAGTTCAAACTTCAGACTCTTATAATTGACCTCATCCTTGAACTTAGTTTCACTCCAAAAAATAGAAACAAGCTTATTCTTCGGAAAACAGAATTCAAATAAGATTTGAGCTGAGGACAGCCATGCAGACAAAGGATTCTTCGTAAAGTACCTCCGGCACTTAATAAACAAACTTTTCTATTTAAAAGATTCTCTCTTATGAATATATATAGATTTGGAGAAAGTGAATAAAGAGCTTGGCCCGAACGGCCCCTGGGGATTTTGAGGAAGATAAAGAAAATTTTTCAAGGCTTTCCCAGACTCAAAGTAAATATGAACTTTGGCCTTTATTCCTTCCTCCATTTAATTATTTCCATCCGTTTCCCTCCCTCCCATAAGATTTAATTATTCTGGGAGACAAAGTGTTATTCATCCTCCTAACCAGAGAGAGATACCTAAAATCATGTAAGTCACCCCAAAGACGTCCCATACACGACGTGCTCCTTGGGGAATTGAAATCCTGCTCCCTCACCAAAAGAACAAGGAAGATGTTTAATTAATTGAGTTTCACTAAACAGCACAAGAAGAAGAAAGGTGCCTAATTTCGCCACCTAATTCTATTTTGAACAGGGGCTAGGAACTAGTAGGAAGTAATTAAAGTATTATTATGGTAGGATATTGTCTTAGAACTTTGAAACAAGACACCACGCCGAGTTTTTGGAATGAGTGTTGTTCCTTAAAGGAACTTCCTTTGGCAGCTGGTTATTTGTGCTTTCTCTGATTTTCTGTAAAAGAGCTTCTAAAGAAATTCGTCCTCTCATTTGCACCCTGGGCGGAGAAAGCCTTTCTTAGAAAGTGCTGACTCCTGATGAGCCTTCTGGAATGAGGAATAGCGTGATGATAGTGCTAATGTATTCATATCTTGAGATTCATGGAGAAAAAAGCGTGAAAAGTAAAAGTCATCATAATCGCCTTCATAAAAGTTGGATGAGAACATTAGAATTCCGCTTTCCTCCGGGATGGGACTCCAACTAGGAAGATGAGTGAGACGAGTGGAGAAAGTTTGGGATTGTTTCGTCCCACGATCATTTCGGAAATTGGTTTTCCCCTTAATTTCGTTACTTTGGCCAAATCCATTTGAGACGGAGATAGTTGGATTGTATGGTTATACAAAGTTGTTGAGTTTGGTGATTGAGTTGTGGTGGGCTGCTGGTATATGGGACAAACTTTGGCATCATGCAACCCAAAATGTCCTTTACTTGGGCCAACAAGTGCAAGAGACCTTTAGATATTTTTGCATGGACTTGTTAGAGTTCGTCTGAATTCGGAAGTGAGTGTCAATAATGATCCCCTGATGAGGAAAAGTCTTCCGGACGAAGTCTGTATCATTGCTTTTAGTGTGTCCTGTTACTTGATAAATTGTAGATGAGCATCCGAATTTGTGTCTATGGACTGACTTGGAAAAAGTGTGTAGGACACTTTTTGACTGTTACAGAGACAGAATGGATGATGATGATGATGATGGTATCGCTGGAGAGAGGGCATAGATTAGAGTTAAAAGAGGTGGATGGAGAGGTGGATGGTTTGGTGTGGGATTCAGTGAACCTACTTCCTCCCTTTGGTACTCTGACTCCAGTATACTGGATGGATGGATAGATAGTGGATGGAGGCTAAAAACTATCGATTTAAAGGGATGTTGGTTGGTTGGTGGGTGTAGGTTGGTGGGTCGGTGGGTGGATGGTTGGTTGCCTTACTTTCTCCTCCGGCAGACTACGTTCCTTTCTCTTGTACTGATGAGGGGTAAATAAGCGCCTGGGAAAGTAGAGGAAGGAGCACTCTGGGCACTTTCACCCGCTTTCTCTACGGACTGAGCTGGATTTGGATTCCTGGTCTCAGTCCTGCTGGCCCTGATCCTGGTCCTGGTACTAGAACTGGAAATGTTCCAGTCCAGTCCAGTACTTGCTTACTCATCCACCTACCCAGACACGTTGGCTGGAAAGAAGAACGGGTATTATTCCCACAACTAGTAGCTTCCCTGCCAATCGATCATCCGTTAAACTTGGTATTGTTCATTGTGAGACTTGCCATGGTATGAGTCACATAAATACAAACTTGAATTGAACTCAGAGTTGAGTCTCCACTCAGGATTTTGTCAAAGAAAAGAAGGAAAGTCGAAAGAAATCCTGCTCCATTCCATGCTTGGTTCTGGGTGTTTTATGGAAAGTTTTGCAAGTTCCTAGAGAACTGGTGGTTTGGTTGGTGAGTGGAGTAAAAGTAAGCAAGACATTGAGTCAGTGGTGGTAGTAGGTAGGAGGAAGAAGCAGAATAAATTCTGGTATATATTCTACCTCCTTCCAACCACGTAGGACAGTATCCATCTGGGCCACCGACAAAGTTCCATGCTCGGGTACAATCTCAAAAACACCTTATTGCATTGTTCTTTTCTCTTTTTGACCAAATCACCTCACTCCAATTTTTCACTCATATGCCTTTCTAACTTTCTCCTCAAGGTTTCAGGGACTGGCTGGGGTAAGAGAACATAAAACACGTAGCTTCATGCCCTTGGATACTTTGCTAGTGGAACGTGGAGCATTAGGGTTTGGTGTCCAACTAGTCTGGTTTCAAACTGTGTCCTGTTCACCGCAATCTAACTTGGAGCTGAAGATTTAAACACCTGAAAAAATGCTGATTTGGATCTCATTATCAATCCTTCACACTTTGGGCTACGGACCAAGTCAAGCATGAGGTCTAAAGATGCATATAGTTAAAATTGTGGTGCTTGGGAGTGCTGGAGTAGGTGAGTTTCTGGATTAAGGATATTACTAAAGTTTTATGGAATTAGTACACTAGTGCATTAGAAGTTGTGATTTACAACACTATTCTTACTAAACGTTTGGTTTTATCCTGCAGGCAAAACGGCGATAATTGACGTAAGCTTTCCCTTGTGACTTGTTTTTGTTGTAATTATGAGAATCAGATTGAATTAGGAAAACTCTCACAGTTTCAGAGTGAGCCACACTAAATAATTACTGAGGTAGTTGTAAATAGCTGTGCTCCCTTCTAGTGAGATTGACTTTGCATTTAAAATGAAGGACCAAAAAAGGCAGCCAACAACCATTGAGACTCAACTGCCTGTTGAGTCTCAAACTTTTTTTCGCTTGGCTATGTCTAATGAATAATAAAACAAGACAAGATAGAAACATTCTTGTCCAGTTAGACTAACATTTCCATTTGGGTTTCCTTATCCTCTCTCATCTTGTGCAACTTTCACTTCATTTCTAATCTGTCACCGTACATTTTCCGGATCTGTCTCTTGCAACATCATTTTCTTTTCTGGTAAAGTCCTTCCTTCGGAATGGCACTTGGTGGGTGATGCATTATTTAGCAAAAAAAGTGGAGAGGAACCGGGTGGAAAGTCGTTGAGACGGAAAAACACTAAATTTTTGTTGTATATTTTCCTACGCTCAATTCAAGATTTCATGCCACTTTCTCCACAAGACTGCAGATGTTGGTGTTGGTGTTTTATTCTGTAGTAAAACTAATCAAGTATAATTTCTATGCAAGGCGGATATCCAGTAGGAATAGGACTTGTTTATTTTATATGGTTAGAGGTTTTGTGTTTATTACAGCATTTCTCCTAGTGGAGTCACAATCCCAAGTGAAAGTTGTGCCTCGTGTAAATATTCACTTACACTCAGATACATTTCCTTTGTTTGACTTTGGATAAACACGACCATGTCTTAAGGATGGGTTGGGATGTTAAATATTATTACCTGGCTACATATTAGATTGCCTGATTGCTTCTGACTGGGTTGAATAAGAGAGTGAATTAGGCACGTACGTCTACTGAAGGGAAGAAAACAATTGTACATGGCTCAATTCGGACAGTTATTGTAATTTATGTTTCAGCAATTCACAACCAACACATTTCGAGGAGAATACTCTACAACGGTGCGGCCTGTCGTAAAAACAAGAACCGTGATGTTGAATAGGTGGCTATATTGATTTCTACTTACAATTTCATCAAGTGGGTATTACCTTACAAGACAATAAGTCGGCTCAAATGCCTGTTTTGTTCTTCTTTAATTCCAGCGCATCCGGCTACAATCGAGTGTATCAATTGAAAATAGTGGATCTTCCTCCGTGTTCCTCATTCCCACAAAATTCACTGGAAGAATGGAGCGGAGGAGTAAGTCTAAGAACGGCATCTGCTTACTTGCTCGTCTATGATGCGTCCAATTTGGATACATTCCACCAACTTAAGGTGCTTAAAGAACAGATATATGACTCCAGAACGGATATGAATAAGATCCCAGTTCTGGTGGTGGCTAATAAACACGACGCCCTTAATCCAACTCCCACAACTGCACAAGAAAGTCGGGAGCGGAGAGATATTTGCTCAATTGTTCGAAAACAATGGAAGTTGGCTCATTTGGAGTGTTCGGCAAAGTATAATTGGAGAATCATTTCACTCTTTAAAGAAATCACGAGACTTTGTGAAATCCTTGAGATGACCCAGGCAAAGGATAATGTGCATTTGTCGCATATAGAAGGCTTTCATCCCTTAAATAGGGAAAAGTGTGCCATTAGTTGATAAAACAAGGGATGAATAGAACGCGGATGACATGATTTGTCTGCTTTATGGGGTGGGTGGATGATTTACTCAGATTTATAAGGTGTCCGGTCATTTGTCCCCCCCCATTTGTTCCCCACCCATTTGTATTCCCTCATTTGTTCCCTCCCCAATTGTTCCCCGCCCCAATTGTTCCCCACCCATTCATCCCTTAAATAGGGAAAAGTGTGCCATTAGTTGATAAAACAAGGGATGAATAGAACGCGGATGACATGATTTGTCTGCTTTATGGGGTGGGTGGATGATTTACTCAGATTTATAAAATTCCATGAACATCGCTGGAATTAAATTTGTTGGCGACACCTATTTTTTATTTCGTATTCATAGCGTGACACTATTAGCGTCAGGGTATGTATGCGTCACCTTAGTTCACTAGGGATGAGTATATTTCTAATTATGTTGGAGGTTATTTTGGAGAATATACACACATCAGATTCGTTAAGCCTCGATGAGTTTATGTCTTAATTTGTCAACTTTTCAAAGTCAAAAGATAATCAAAATTAGGTATACCAAGGATTTGGGTTGGATACCTGAATGCAAATCCAAATCTTTTGCAAGTATCCACCGAGGCCTAAGCTTAGAACGGTAAATAAGTCAAAAGGAAGGCACATGCTATACTCTCATAACCATGAAGCAACCAATGCCCCAAAAATTTCATCGGTTATTTTTAACACAAGTTTTGACACACAACTCAATTTTAGAGAAATGAGATACAATTCACAAAACTTGAATTTCATTCGTGAATGACTTTCTTCCGAAAAGGTGGCAAATCAAGGCAAATGGTTCTTATCACGAATATCCTGAGGTCAGACATGAAGGTTAAACTACCTATTGTTACATAATTAGGTGTA
>JAAXNX010001139.1:0-19804 GCA_036491905.1 Folsomia manolachei
TGGAAAAGGGGTCCAAGCAAACAACCAATGTTAGAGATAGCGTTTATCAGGATTGTGTCCAGTTCTTGCAACATTGTGAATGTAATAATTATGTCATTCTATCCCACATTTTGAGTGAAAAAGTGTAAAACAACTCTTTATCTTGCTAGCATTTGGAAGAAATGTCAAAACCTTGATTGAGTCTCCACTAGAAGAATCTCCTCTTCACCTCGGAAAAAATACGGTCACCTATGAAGCACGCCTAATCAAATCTCTACTTCTTCGAGTTCTCCATTAGATTGGACTTGTCTCAATTTCCTCTTTTAAAATGCAAGACGTTCCTTGTGTCCTATGGTGTATCTATTCAAATAAATAATTTAAACCCCAATCAACTCTGGCACCCTTGGCTGTTGTCATTTTATAAATATTTTCAACCCTTCTCTTACAATTAGATAAGTTATCGGAATCCTGGATGGAAACGCGACACACGAATAGATATCTAGTTATGGGGTAAGTGGAGCCCCACCAGTAGAGCGGATTCCGTAAAGTAAATGCCACTGAAGCCGGTCAATTCGTTTCAACTAATTTAAAATCAACGGAGTTCAATTAAATCGCGTGGATTTTTCAATAATTGCTGGATTCCAAAGTGTAATTTACCAATTCTGCAAGGTAAACTTTTATGCTTTTTAATTTGAGTATTTTTTTATATTTTCGCACCCGCCCTGCTTACAAGTTGAAGTTGAACTAACTTTCCTTAAAAATTTGATATATGTATAATAAACTGAACAATTAAATAAATAATTAATGATGTCTGGTTTCTTCTCAGATGGCGATGCCCGTGAATCCTAAACCCTTTCTCAACTCTCTCACTGGTAAATCCGTGATTGTAAAATTGAAGTGGGGCCCCGAGTACAAGGGCTACTTGGTGTCTGTAGATGGATACATGAATGTCCAGGTAAACAATTTATTCCTTTTAATTACTATGTAGTGGATTGCTTGGTTTAATGGAGTCTGTTGCTTTACTTTAGATGGCGCAAACGGAAGAATACGTCAATGGAGAGTCGACGGGTTTGCTGGGTGAAGTTTTGATTCGATGTAATAATGTCTTGTACATTCGAGAAGATGACGGAGACGCCATGGACGAATAACAAGTTGTGAAGGTTAAAGTTACCCCCACCCTGTCCCATTTATTTGTTGTAATTCTTCTAATATAAGGATAAGAACTGCATTTTAGTTTTGTATCATCTTTACATGTATCTCTAAGCTGATTGATGGATAAATTGCAGTGTCGTAGGTCAGTATGGTAGTTCAGAATGAGTGAGTTTGACATTACATATTCCACTGTTACAACCTTTTGTTACACATGAATTTATATTAAATAAAAAATTATAATATTAAAATCCCAAAAGGAAAAGGAACACAAAAACATATAAATTATTTTATATTGGTAGGTGAGTCAGGATCAAAATGACAACCAAAATTCCAGCCTGGACTATGTTTTTTATTTGTATTGCACCAAGCTTATCAAATTCATCCAACTCCGAATCCAGTTGAAATGTGAAAGGATTCTTATTTCCAGTCAATACTTTCTGCACAATAAAAACATAGATCAATGTAAAATTTCCATGAAACAACTTTACCCTTACAAATTAGATGCACTTACCTGAACGGACATCCTGCGAGTCGTATTTACGGTAGGATCCATTTCCAAATTTCAGATTTACTTTACTATATGATTTGTATCAACAATCCTTGAACTTCTTGCTGGACCAAGGCTGAAATGAAACAGGCGTTAAATACTAGGCGTTGATCAAATAAATACCAACATTGTCAGCGTTTTGGGGAAATTTCCCACGGTAAGTAAGAAACCATTCTGGCACTTTGCAGTGTCCGCAGTTCTGTAACTTGAGAATCAAATAATAAACTGTTGCAAATGCATAATCAAAGAGTGAAGGTCTCTTCGAAAATCTCGCAAAAAGGTGTATTAATACGCTCAACTTGGAGATGAAACATTTTCTGTAAAAATGTAACCTTTGACCTTCTTGATCGCATGCACAATATATCTGAAAAACAGTAGGTTGTCAAAAAAATCCTGAATCCAGGAGCTTCACTTCTTCCTTCCAAAAGTCTCCAGTTATTGGACAGACAGACGGACATAGCGTTCTTATAAAATTGTTCTGAGCGTTCAGCATTGGCTTACAATTAATTCCGGGTTTGTCACAAAAAAGTTTAGTTCCCATCCATTAAATCACTGGAATTATTTTTTATTTCTACGAAATTTTAGCATGGCTAACCTAGCCTCGTATAAAATTTAGAGAATTAGCATATGCCATGTGAATTCCGTAGGGTCATTATTTGCACGACATATTTTATGAGGGATAAATCTCGCTACAAAGTATTAGTCGTTAGCATATTCGTTAAAGAGGATAATTTTTGATGTTTCTACTTCCCTCATCACAGTGTTATTTGTTCCACTATATCTAATATCTGGACAACGGATTAAGATAATAACGAATTTATTTTTTTATGTTTTATTCTAGTTCCTTGTTCATGACGAACGGCCGATTCTGTTTTTTACCATTCTAGTATTTCAGCAGGTCCGATGACTGGTTTTTATACGTAAATGTAAATAGAACGGGTTCATTATATCTGTGATTTTTGCACTGTGAATGTCTATTATGTATGGTCATATCATTGCATTAGTTCTTTCGGGTTTCTTGTGGGCGCTATTTGTATGAAAAAACTTTGTATGCAAGCATTTCGGAGTTTTTGACGTTGATTTGAAGTAAAAGTAAAACAAACTTCCGTCTCATCACACGTCACGATTATTCCAAGTTAATTTTGCAAAGTAAAGTAAATTTATTCAGTAAATAGTTTCAATTAGATTGTAATGAGATGAATGGCTATGCTGATATAGTGTGTTGAGCTATAGGAAACTCTAAATTGGGAGGTTCTCTTATTTTTCCTAAATTCTGCTGACTTTTGTACGGAGTCGTCTACGCCCAAAATATATTGAGCCTACGAAATTTTTTAATTCAGTCCAATTAATTTGATAAAATGCCCATTATTACAAGACAATTTTCATTTTAATGAATCTATACTTCAGGCAGTCACTTACTAAATTAAGTTCCAGTTTATGCTGATGGACTGTCTTTAATCTACCTGAAACTTTTAGCCTTTGGCCTCTTGCATTAATTAGAATAAAAATGCAATTATTTAAAATTCCAGAGTGGAGTAGAGAATACAAGCAATTAATTGAGGTGTAGTCAAATCTTGTCAAATATTGAGTTTTTATCGAGATAGAATTCCAGAATGCTTCTTAAGATCAAAGAGCAAACCGTTCATTTCCGACATGCTAATCTTGGGAGGATACTCAATCTGAGATTGGGATTGACTGAAATGAGAAACAATTCTCAAGTTCTGAGATTCTCATGATGAGAATCTCATCCAAAGACTTAAATGCATTAGAACGTCTTAACATGGAATGGTCACGATTGTGCTACAAATCCTTTTACTACAGATATGCATACTCTAGGGCGTGGTTGCTTCAATCTGAGTCTAAAAACATCCGTCTTTAACTGAGCTCGTTACTGCTTTACTTGTTCTTTTTACATTTGGAATTGTGAGACTCACAATTTGTAAGACAACGGCAGGTGTTCAGCACAGGTTGGTTAGTTATTGGTTGCGTGTCATCAATTATTGGCAAAAAAAGTTGGGTATGAATTACAATTTAATCAAGCTCCAGTTTCATTTAATTCATTGCTCTTTAACAGTCCTCATTTTGTTTTGTTGGATGTTTGATCAGTTAACTGAAGCTAAGTTGTACGTGAACTCATTCGTATTTATTCCTGCATGACTTCTGAATGTATAGCTAGAATGATAAAGGAATATTGGCTACATCAAGTGAGGATGAATCATAATTTAATACAATGTCCATAACTTACTGACCACCATATATTTGTGTCTTTTCGAGTTACTGTTTTGTAGCGGTATACTCACTTTTTGCTTCGCTTCATACCATTCTTCTAGTCTCAGTAATAATTTCCAAGCAATTTGATCCAGATCAAAATATGTCTTAAATAATGACGATCTAGTGGATTTTTTTACCTGAAGCCCACCACCTACATACGTCACATCATTCATTCATTCATTTATCCATGCATCGTATTGTATGGAATTGAGCATATGTATCTACACAAAAATGTGCGGCGTGGTTGAGTTGTAAAAGGAATGGGATCCTGGATGTCGCAAAAAAACCGGAGGTTGATCTCAACGGATGGTGTGTAGCGACTGCTTTACTCTGATGTCTCACATCCTTAATCTTAATATGACCTGAAGCTACATGATTGTACTACAACATATAGTTATCGCCTACCTCAAGTGTTCAAGTTGTCAGCCACGAAATTTGTAGCTGACCGAACTATGGCCTATATAAAGACTAAAATTGAGAGTTCCAGGCATCAGTTCTCAATTCTATTTGCAATTTGCAACTTCAATCTCAAACTTGAAAAAGCTCCCAACTTAATCCCAAACTTCATTATGCAGGTAAATTAAAATATAAATCAAAAAAATTTGTCAGTTAGGAGCACTGTCCAGCTTTCTTGAAATTCGATCCAACAAAAACTACATTTCATTAATCAATTTATTTTTTACAGTCCGCTATCGTTTTCTTGGCCGTTGTCGCCACTGCTGCTGCAGGAGCAATTGTTGCCCCAGTTGGTTATGCTGCCGGAAGTTACTTGACCCGAGCCCCACGATTTGACTCTGCCGTCATCAAGAGTGACAGACTTGGAGGCAATTTCGCATATTCCGTGGTAAGCATTTTAAGATAATTTTATGAAGAATTTATTGAATTCCATGGATTACTTTATAAATGCATTACATTCCTTAATTAGCAAACCGCTGAGGCATACGCTCACCATACTCCAATTGTCCAACACGTAACCTCGCCAGTTGGAGTTTCCTACACCCATGGTGCCCCCGTTGTTACCGGATATAGTTCTCCAGCCGTCTATTCCGGTTATGGGGCTCACCCAATTGCCTACAATGCCGGATATGGAGCTTATGGTTATCCAGCTTATGCCGGATACAACAACATCCTTGGTTAAATTTAATTCAAACTGTTCGAAATCTAATTTATCCGTAATGGATATATAGATTTTCACCAGTAAATTATTCAACATATTTCATCTGTCTGTGATTCTTTAACCCTAGAAAAGTTTTTGCGAAATTTAGAAACGTAGTATTTTTGTACAAGTTTGTATTTAGATAATTACGCGGAATCTATTGAAAATTAAATAATCTTCAACAATTGAAAAAAACAAAGTTCATATACAAATTTTTTAGCATAGAGAATCACAAAAATCAATAACGAAGCAATAATATAGGACTCGTAACTTCATAACTCTAGAAGTGGACATGTCAGGCTAAAATGCATAATAAGCAATTGTTTTCCTTATTTTAGTAAAGATAATAAATTAGACATTATAGGTGGGGCTCGGGCTAATTTCAGACATTAATATCTAACAAAGACGACCTTGGATAGAATGCGTGCGTAGCGAATATTATTGGCTGGCAAATAAAATTTCAGTAAATCCTAATTTGTGTAAAGTTTCGTGTAGGATGCTTGAATCTTCCTGAGTGAGCAATATAAATACGTAGCGATATGAAAACACAATCAACAATGCCTAGTTTTTGTACAGACTTTTTAGTGCTTATTGATGAGACCTAATGATAACCCGGTCACCAGACCAAAACAACGGATTGGGCTTGAATTATATAAATTCACCTCACATCATCACATTACCACCTTATCGAATGGCGAATCTGCAAGAAATAAAATCATGCAACCATGAATAATTGGATGATTTGTTCCAGTTTGTCGAAGTTTGAAAGGAAAATTAGTCGTAGCTTCAACAAACCTGTCCAGTGTTCACTTATTTCATGCAACTTTTTCATTGCTTATTCCACACACCATATAATGGGTTTAACTGACAATTAAGCTGTCCTCTAGTTTTTGCAAACACATTGCATTCTTTTATTAGCCAAAATCTCGGTCTCCAGACTACTGTTGGCCACTTTCACTGACTGTATTATACGTCTTATTTTATCTTGTGTTGCAAAACTATAATATTTAGTAAAAAAAAATAAATACATGTGCAAACATCTGTGACATGCCTTTTGTTGCATTGAATTTGGAATAAGGTGTTTAAATGTTCATTTTTTTCGGGTGGACAACCAATGATTACGAAAAAACATTAAAGACAATCCAAAATATCTCAATATCAATAACGTATTCAAACAATGAGTTTCATAAGTTTTTTATAAGTGTAAGACTTTGCATAGTTAGTATAATGTCAGATTTGATGATAATTACGCGTTGATAGCATGGGAGTTGCGGACATGCAGTGACATATAACTACATTTGCTTTTTGCAGGCTACTGTTGTTCCTGATTGTGATTGTATCAGATCAACGTGAACATTTCTCGCTTTGATTTTTTTGGAGTATTAAGGAAATTACACAAAAAATTAGGGCTCTGGAAATATCTTGCACTTAACTAAAGTGAAACATGTGAAGACGAATAATTAGGGCATTTCTGCCTACACCTTTCTGCTTTGGGGCAATGCATCTTAGAAAATGCATGTTTTTAAGCTGATGATTCAACCAAATTAATGTACTGGCAAGAGTGATGCGTATTAGCTAAAAAGAACGAAGCGACCTTGAATGGATAATTCTGATAATTGCTCATTATATTGTTTGGGAAGGAGCAAAATCTCAGTGACTTGTATGTAAAATACTATAGTTTTTAGTTGAAACAAAAAACATCAACTTGTCCAGTTGTGCAGGAGAAATTAGACTGTTTATTTTGAAGCGCATATTATGCAAAAAAAAGTTACGCAATACTGCAGTGTACATGCCGAATTACCTAACAACCGATATTGGGCATTAGTAGGGAAAAAGTACATCGAAGAGGATACCAAGCGTGAAATTTTTATGGTCCTTTATTTCTATTATTTAATAATACACATTTCAAAATTTGTAACTTCCATAATCAAAATTCAAAATGACAAACTTGGAAATGATTGGAGCAATGATTCTTCCTAATGTTGGAGGATGGGCCGGTGCACTTATTACAAAAAAGAATATGGAAAACTGGTACGAGGTGAGTGCTCTAGATATGCATTTTTTACCGTTTAAAAATGATTTGCAAATGATTTATACATGGAAATGTTTAGCGTTTGAGGAAGCCAGACTGGCGTCCAGCAAATTGGGTAACAACAGTTATTTATTTATTTTATATGCCCTTCTTTTTCAACCAATGAGAGAAAATGTATCTAATTTATTTAGGTATTTGGACCAGTTTGGACTATTTTGTACACTTCCATGGGATACGCATCCTACCTGGTTTGGCGTGATGGTGGGGGCTTCCAAGGTTCCGCCAGGATTCCACTCATGCTTTATGGCACACAACTCACTCTCAACTGGGCTTGGACCCCAATATTTTTCGGCATGCATCGAATGGGAACCGTATGAGCACAACAAACTTTTGAACAAATCCGAAAAAAACATCTGAATTTGAAACATTATTATTCCAAGTCTTTTAAAATTTGCTCGGACAGGCTCTCATTGACATGGGATTGTTGTATGGAACGGTTTGCGCAACGGCTGTAGAATTTGAAAAGATTAATCCAACTGCAGGACGCATCATGGTCCCTTATCTGGCTTGGCTGACCTTTGCTGCAGCTTTGAATTATGTTGTGTGGAGGGATAACAAGGATGACGGCGACTTTTTGTTGTGATTTTGAAAATCACAATTCATTGAAGAGTGCTAAAAATGATGTTTATCGCTGAAATTTTTAGAAAAGCGTAAAACATATTCTTAACCCAATCCAAATTGAAACACAAAGTTCTTGTGATGGTGTAATAAAGATTGTACACAAATGCTAAGTAGTTATTTGTACGCACATTCACCGTCTGGAGTTTTGGTTGCATATCCGGTCTTTCACTACAAATTGCTAGGCAATTGGCCACCACAGGAGAATACTATAGCTGACGTAAATCCTTGTAAACTCCCTCGTTTTATCAAAAATCAAACCATGAACAACCAACTTTTTGCCTTCTTATCAACCTCCCTCCCACATATCAGTCTGTATAGTTTTTTGTGGTTTCGGTCAACATCAATCATTATCAGCCTCTGCCGTACTCCTCTGACGTTTCCAACCAAATCCTTTCCGGAAGACTTAGCTAAGAAGAAATGGTGGCTTCATCTTGTTCTTATCTTCTGAGTAGTCCCCAACAAACCCCAAATCTTAACCGCTGCAGAGAGGACGGGAAGCGTATACTACAATTGTGATTGCGGCAGTTGCGGTTCCGATACAGAATTTAATTGATGATCAATGTCGGTCGGTGAAAATGAATGCGTATAAATATGAGTGAGACGGCATCAACTAATCCACTAACCAATTTTCTTACTTCTCCGTATTCAGCTTCAGCATAAAGGTCACCAATCACAAACAGTGTCCAAGACCACCACTCCCACCCAGAATTTATAGCGTTCATTGAGAAAGTCGCTAAGCGACTTTGTCATTCAAATTATTTCAAATTCAAACCCAAAATCCTTTGTCTTATGGCGGCCCACCGCCGACGAACCGCTAATACTTCCGGATTCCTACCGGTCTTCGGGAATAGAATACAAAATTCTTTCATTGTGAGCATGTTTCAGTTAAGCAGCCTAGCATCCTTCATCACAATTGTACTGGGACTGATCTCAAATCTCGCCGTTGACGCAGCTCCATTGATTCTCTTTGAAGATTCGCAATTCCGAGGTAATTCATTGACAAATATTTGCCATCCACCGACACCCCTTTGTTTTTTGGATGTGAACAGTTTCATTCAAATCAAGCTCAGGATTCTGAAAAATATCAATCCAGGCAATCGTAATTTACCAGCATAATTTTTTACAATTTTCCAGGGATCAGAACGGAATACAAATTAGATGGAATTGAAACCTGCTTAAACATCCGCGGAAAGCTGAATGACTTCTTTTCATCAGTTCAAAATCCTGCATCCAATTCCTGCTACCTCCTGTGCGAACACGAGTATTGTAGAGGTAGATGCGTCCAAATTACGGCCTCAGTGGAAAACCTGACCCATATGGATTTTAACGACATGGTCTCATCCATACAAAGATGTCCCACTCTTACAGCCACAACAACATTTGAAACAAGTACAGAAACAACGACTACAAGTACAACAACAGAGGGTCCGCAGGCAGAGACCACGACCGTTCCCAGCAGAAGAAGAAGTAGCAGCAGCGGTACCGGCAGTGTCAACGTCAACCCAACTTCGAATTGAAGTCCGTTTTGGTAACTGAGAATATTAAGGGCCCTTTAATTCATCAAAAGAAGGTGATATCAAGTTTTTGAAAATATATACTTTGACGCAGTTTCATCCTAAACTCAAAATATGTATTTATCCCACTGCCATTTTGTCGGCTTAATCAAATGCCATATTATAAGAATAAATTCATGAATCTGTAATTCTATTATAGTTCGAAACCTTGTACAATGATCTGTATATACTCAATAACAATATTTATATTTTTGTATGTTATATTTTTTATACTAATAGTTTAAACGGCCATTTTGGAAACCTGAAAGCATAGATTTCTATCTAAAAGTTAGAGTTTTCAAGTTCGTTATGCATAATTATCATTATGTGCTTGCAATAAGTCCGCCATAGTTGTAGGCAATATTTTAGTGTTGTTTTTGATGTTTCAAAATTCCGAAAAAATGTATTAAAAAATCTCATGAAGGCTAAACTGAGTTGTCAATAATCCACATTTGGCATATTATACATCCGGATTATATGGTCACAGCTTCATTGGCAATGCCAATGAAGCTGTGACCATATCTGTGATGGAATTCGAAATTAATTGGCAAAAACTTATCGTAAGTTAGGATTTGGGAACTGTTCCCAATTATGATACCAACCTCAACTACCAATACGCATGTCTCTGATTGGATTCTAGCAAAAATTATACCAATTACTGAACTAACTAGTAGAGTTTATCGAGTAAATTCAAGTTTTTACAATTTTCCAAAAACGCGTGAGCTTGGCCACAGGATAAGCATGCAACTAATTACTGAATAAAAATTCGGAAATTGTGGTTACCCAAAGCTATCGAGGTTTCGGGTTGAGTCTACTCTACTTTACACCATATACTTACTGGAATTTGTCACTTTATTCAGGAAACCAAAAGTGCCCAGACATCAAACAGGGAAATAATTCCAAATTTCCTAAAAAATGTTACAAATCCTAACGGTGTTATATATTTTCGCTGTCGGCTTTACTTTGTGCCACCATCACGGTTCTCATCCTTTCCATTTGAAACACTTCAGAGTGAGCAATCCTGGAGAATGTTTAGAAGGAGGTAGCAATGTAGATTGTAATCAAACTGCTCATTTTTAGATAATCATTGATTTATTAAAATTGCCCATTGAATCAAACTTTGAACCAACCTAGCTCACCATTCTCATCAAGTTCACATAGGAANATTCTCATCAAGTTCACATAGGAAGGAATGGAGACTGCGAGACGCTCCATTTGAGAGGAGACCGTTGTATTCAGATCTTGCGAAATGATTGCATCTACGAATTTTATTCTGGCGATCAATGTCGAGGTCAGGAAGTCTTTCCAAATCAGGGTGTTTACGTTGGATCAGTACGGGTTAGGAAATGTCCGGACGGAGATGGGCACGGATTCAGGTGGGGTTGGAGAAAGCACGGTCATGGAAAATATCACTACCCAAACCTAAATTCCATACATTTCGAAGAAAGTCGTGACCAACACGGTCGTCTCCATCAACACGACAAGTCTGAAGTTGAATACAAAGATAAGTCATGGTACTGGGACAAATAAGCTGATTGAGGAAGTTTGAAGTATAAAATTGTGAGAATAAAACAATAATTGAACGAATTACCGCAATTGAATGCTTTATTTTTCCACTAACGAGTTTCATCAATAACAAGAGTAAAACAATTCATTTAAATCATTCAACTGTTTACGACGGATCAGCGTCAAGTTTGGTAACTGATCATATATATCTGTAATTGTTCTATTGGCAGATCAGTTCAAGAATATTACATTTCATATTTTCAAATCCTTCAAGTTTTAGTAAATACTTGAATAACAATATTAATGATACATATAATTCTTATATCCTATTTTTGACATCAAAATATGTATTTATATATTTTACCCACATTTTTTAGCTTCTGTAATTACAGAGGCTAATACACAAAAGTAAGAAGAATTTGTGTATTTTAGTTGGCGGAATAAGTAGTAGTAAAGCTACGTCAGTCAAAAAAAATAATAAACCAAAAGTCAGCGAAATACAGTGTAAGAAATTACAAGACGCTGAATGGAAATTATAAACAGATCAACCAAAATATATCATGATTCCTATTGCATGTAATTTTTATGCTTTATACATCAACGTTTTTATACATCAACATTTGAAATAGCAGTACAGTGAAGGCGAACATTTATCAAAAGGTCACATTTTTTCACATAATTCTATCATCACCTTCAATTTGATAGGCTTGGCTTTGATGAACCACAATCAACTAAATACATCAAGTTTGACATTGGACTTTTGTTAAACATCACACAGTTAGGTACGTTACTTTTGTTTAATGTGGTGAGGACAGCTATCGATAGTTTTCGATAGTTTTGTAATCACATTGAGTACTTTACTTTAGCTAATTTTAGAATTGTTCATTAGAGACAATTACAGAGTAGACGGAAAAATAACTACACTAATTCTAATTTTCAATCATTCTTACTGACTGAATAAACAAAAAAGAAGAAAAGTACAAAGCTTTTGTTTTTAAGCAATATTCCAAAAATTCTGGTTTTACTGCATCGCACTACAAACTTTCTGTATTATGCAGTAACGTAAATATGCTTTAACATAAAGATAAACCCAGTTCTCTATTAATTAGGTTGTAATAACTATCGACGATTAATTAAATAGATTAATTTTAAGAGGTTGTTAGTCTGTAACGAATTAACTAATTACGCATCACGGTTACAGCGAGATTCAAACAAAAACAACGAAACAAACGTCAGCTACATAAACATTTGATTTTCATATACAAATATTAATCACCTGAATTGGGCTGAACTAGGAATAATGCTATCACACTGACAACTGACACAACGGTATCGACGTCGTACTTGGACTCAGGACTGGTTCTCGTCATCGTCTGAATAGTCATCTGAAAACTCCTCAGTTTCCATAATTTCTACCCTATATTTTTCATGGTTGAAGAAATCGGCTCTATTTCCAGCAATAATGGATTGAACCAGCCATTCAGGTTTAACAACAGGGATCATTCTTTCATGGGCGATAGCAAGTATTTCAGAAGAACAAGTAGCGTCCGTTACCTGCATTTAAAAAAAGTTTAAATTATTACAGTGTCCAATTGAAGTAAAGTGTAATTATGTTTTTAATTATTACAAGAACTTGGGCGTCTTTAGGAATATCCGTCTCAACAATTTTCCCCTTGACCTTCTTTGCCTTTAACAACTTGGCATTAGCCGCCGTTAACACAGGCTTCCAGTAGTCATAAAGATCATTTGAACCTGAAAAATACAATTTTTACTTGTAAATATTTTATCATCATAATAATGTACATTATAAATTATTCATTACTTACCCGCCGTTATATATATTTCAAAGCCTTCCAATGGCTTCTTCTTATGGGGAGGAATGACTTTGTTCGTTTCTAAACTCCATCCAGCATTCAGTTCATACGACTCCCAGGGTACAATTTTACCCTGAATAAAATTAAAGCATGTTTATATTACGTTGCAAAGCTTAATAATGTAAAAGTCAATAATATACTTACATTACTAATACATTCTTGTATCCATTTATGCGAAACACAAGGAATGGATCCAGCAAGACTGTAAATGTACTTCACAGTTCGAGCATAGTTATCAGAAACGAGGAAAGTCTTTTCTTTCCCTTCCTCTTCGCCAACAATGTCCACAATTTTCCCACCTTTTCTTTCAATGAGGTCCCGGTATTCATCTTTATCGTATGGTACTTGTGGTCCCGAACTAGAGCCTGCATTGGAACAAAAAACGAACAATTTTTTAAAAAATACGCAAAAAATGGAATTTTAATGTAACTTACTGGCAGTTGTAGGATCACCGCCACCACTGGCCGTCAAGAAGAATTGGTATCCTAAGTTATTCAAGAGATGTAACTTTAGCATTTAACAGCGTCGCCCATTATTACTCGAGATGTTAATTACCTAAGAAAACTTGATTCTCTGGCTTGTCTTTAACAAGTTTAGTTTTCTTGGGCGATTCTACCAAAATTGAAATGAATTAAAAACCGCATACCTTAATCCTTAATATGTAAACACTAAATCCAAACTAAAAGCACATACCTTTGAATGACTTTTCAACTCCACTGGACAGTTCACTTGAACTCAGTGTGGTTGAGCTACCACGATTGGATCTACTATTATTTCCACTCAAAGTAGAACTACGGACTTCATTTCCTTTCGACTTCTTTTTTGGTGTTTTAGGTTTCGGCTTGCGTTTCGGTGTTTGCTGGTTTGATTCACTGTGGCTATCATCCGCTGCAGTGCTAAATGAGAACAATTCAATTAGAAAACGAACTTGACAGGATTTAGTGTAAAAATCAGAAAAAAGTAAATACCTGGCATCAAAAGCACCACCCACAACTTTTTTGGCTGTTGTGGGCGTCAATGAGGATTTAGTCAAGCTTGTCGTAACCCGACGTCTGCTTGTTTCGGGAATTATATTTTCTTTACAAAAAAAACAAATCATCAGATGAGGAAATGTTAATGTTTAACGGATCGTAACGTAATTAATTACCTAAGCTAACTTCAGCTGCCTTAAATGTTTTGAAAGTTGGTTGAAACTCCTGCCGTAGCAATCGAGCATCATTTTCTTTGATGGATAACATTCTCCGTGTACACCAAAGAAGTTGGCCTTTGTTTTCTCCATCGTTTAATTGTATAGCATATTTAACTGTTTCCCCAATATCCGGATCACTTGCGCTGAAAAGTTTAAAGACCATAATTCTATAATTAAAGTTTTAACTTAAAGGCTATGTGTAGTGCAATGGTTTGATTGTAACTTACAATTTCTGACCCAATACCGTGGCATTCGCAGGGTGATAACCAGAGTCAGGACAATATACTCCCGTTATTCCAACTCCCAATATTTTGATGGGAATAATATGTCCTAGAATACAAAAAAAGTATTAATCCATAAAGCGTCAGCAGACTCCGTTAGAGAAGACAATTGAAATCCATATTTTAAAGAACAAACCTTCTGAAGCAGCATATGTAGTTGCATCATCAAAGTCCTATCAAAAATTTAAAATATTTCAATTCATGTTGAGTAAATGAATCTAAAAATGACTTCATAACCCGAGCCAAGGGAAATGCACCCGATTGCCGCCTTAATAAATTGGTAACTATCACTAAAATATTTTCATTCTTGCTCCGATTTCTGTCATTTCTGTCGGGACTCTTTTGGCATGTTTTGTGGTTTTTTGCAAAATTGTAAAAAAGAAGAAAAACTTACAATTAAAAAAAAGACTAAATGAATCTAAAATTGACTTACAATAAAAATTAAAATGGGCTTAGAAATTATTATTTTTGTATAAAGTTAACAATATCAAAATAACAATAACTATCTCCCTTTCTTCAGCAGAACATGATATGAGGATCGTTAATTTTTACTACATTTTTGAGACGTTAAGCAGGGTGGATGTAGAAGAATTGAGCAATTGCCGATTATACAATCACGGATATTATTTTTAGCTGGGCTCACTCAGTAATCCGATATTTTCTCCAACAATAAAAATTAATGGATGATTTATCAACAAAAGCTGAGTTGGGTTCTCCTCTCAATATTATGTAAACTTCCAAACTCAGTTCAAAAGTACTTACTCGCATTCATTGTTGTATTACAAGTTAAAACAATATAATTAAAGCTAAAGATCTTTTTCCAGTGGAGTTTAAAAATTTTAAAGAAAAATTTTAAAGCATGAGTGCTCTGTAACGATTGAAAAATTAAAACTGTATTGCAATTTACCCTTTGTTCACATGCAATGATGTCCAATTTCATAAAAATTATGTTTGTTTTTGAGACGTTTCTCATTGCCACCAACGGACAAGGTAATCTCTTAACATTTTTCTCAAATATTACTTTGAAAAATTAATCAATTGATTCCTGAGTAAATACGCCGACTTTGTGGTTAATATGTGTCGGAGTGTACAATACTGATTTTATTGCCGGATATTCGACACTTAAAATATTTTGAAACTACTAATTTTTGGGATTTTATCACTAATATGACCATGTCCGGGTTGGACTTCATTTGTTAAAATTCATGGATTCATTATTACTGATTGATGCTTCTGGTAGAATGGTGTACAAAATGCACAAACAGCCAAACTAAATATGAAATGGCAGGCACAGCTCTATTTAGTCTGATATTTATTAAGACGGATTTGAATTAAGTATTTTTCAGAATATCTTAGTTTTGAGAAAATGGAACCATTAGATCATTCCAGCCTGTTTTTTATTGTTCGTTTCAGGTTGTGGTTTGCCTCTCGGGTGGCAGGATTCATGGGTCGACCACACCTTGAATAATACAATATCAATTGATGAAACAAAAATCTCAACATTTGGAACCTGCACAATGTGGGACCACGAGACGGACAATTTTGTGTTTGTTTCTCAAACGTATGTAAACGAGAATACCATAAAATAAAAAGTTTGAACTTGTTATGTGCAAATTTTGGTAGGAACGACTCAACGGCTCCAAAATGTTCAAGGTGTCTCTCAATTACGCAACTTGACCGGAACGTAATCCAGCTAAAATCTACTGGCTGTGCGAAAAATTTTAGTTCCACAATTGGCACTCTCACTTTCTCTGCAATATGTTTCAATTTCTACAAAACTGAAAAGATATATTTCATTCGACTTGACGCTGCACCACAACCTTGTCCAATAAGGTTTGATTTTGTTATTGTAAATATTAAATTTGTTGTTTATTTAATCCGTTAGTTAATCCATTTATTATAGCGGGATGAACTACAACATTGCATCGCTCTGTCGACGCGGAAATTGTTTGTATCAATACTGGTTCAACTACCGGGTCCTGTTACGACGATACTCAAATTGTTCTCCATTATGAAAAATGCGATGGGACTGTCCAAGGTATGCTGTCTTACAATCTGGGAAAAGTTTTTTAAGCCAAATTAATTAATTGTTTTTTAAAGATGACGAAATGGAGTGTTTTGGAACATGGGTGGACAACGAGCAATCCTATTTTTTGCAACTATTGGAAATCTCTGGAATGTCCCTGCTTTGGGGAACCCAGATTTCAGATGCATCCATTATCAAACAAATGAAACCAATGTGCAACTAAATATTTCTCCTGTGGCTGGGTGCGCTGGTGTCGAAAATGAGGGTGCAGAAGAATTCACAATAGCACTTTCCGTTCAATCGAAAACATGACAACTGCGAATTCCCATCTTGGTTGGCAAATAAATCAACTATTTGGAAAGATGAAGTAGGCCTCTTCGACATTACAACTAACGACAACGGTGACCTTATCATGAGGACGTTTGGACACAACTCTAAGCATTCAAAAATGGAATGCACAAACGCTACAGGAGATCTGCTTTTCATTACAGAAACGGAGCAGTGGTAATGTTTATTAAAAGAATGGATAAATACATAAACAAATGAATTCATATTTATTTTTTGGGAAATCCAGCTATCAAACAAAATTGTGTGCCGTTTTCACTCAGAAAACCCCAAGTTTTGCCTCCGTAGCTTTCAATCACAAGAAAGAAAGTGATTCTGTGCCATATTTCCTGAGAAAATGTCTAACTCTTATTTCGGGAATCTATCCGACAATTCCTTTAATTGGAGGTATACAAATTAAAATTATTAAACCACAGTCGTGTTTTTCAATTAAATATATTGTGACGTTTGCAGTGCCTTTCGACAACAACACTTGGGATCCAATGGTCCGGACTACCGGACCACCGGAACTACTTTTTCACCAGAAGATTCAACAATTCAACAGGACGAGAGTGAAAACTCAACGGTGATGGAGGACACACGAAATGGATTTCAAGAAAACGCAAATTACAATATCTGGGTCTCATATCTGTGGATTGGATTATTCTTTACCATATTACTCGTGATCTGCTGCGCCTTTTGGTTTTTTTATTTCAAACGTTCTCCACCAAATCATGCTTCAGGCAAATCAGTAACTTACAACTCGGATAAGCTGGTTATCCAGCAAAACGGCATATTCATTTGAATTTGGAAACTTTCTCCGGAAATGGTGGCAAGGTTTGGTAGAGAAAAAAACTGTAAATATTTCCTTTTTTAATGTAATACATATTTCTTGGTAAGGCGAAGGCGTCGAAGTCAGAGTTGTTCTTCAAAAAACTAACTGCATAATCAGAATTCATTTGCGTCCACTGCTTCGAGTTCAATGTATATTGTAGTTTCGGAGATACGTCAAATGTGAAAAAAAGCAAAGCTCCTTCTTTCCATCTTTCCGCACTAGACATAGGTAAATGTTTATCTACCTCGCCCAAAGCTGTATTAATGAAATAAATGTTTACAAAAGCTGTAAATACAAACATCGCCACCCCCAGAATAGGAATAGCCAAAGCAAATGCTGCTGTAGGTAGACCAACAGTAAAGAACATACTACCAATAATAGCTGCTGTATCTACCAAAGATAAACCTAAACCCACAGAAGCAATTATAAGTTGGTATTTTCCAATTTTGTTGTTCATGTAGTCACTAACAGTTAAAGCAAATACCACAATTTGAAGGATGGTGGAAATTAAAACAACTGAACCATTAATTGCCTGACCTATCCAAGTGCTGGCTACAACTAAACTGTGCCGCAGTACTGCGGGTAAGATAACCATCTGCAGCACTTGAAAAGATCCAAAACTAACCATCCATATAATATCTTTGGAACTCCCCTGGATTAAAACTTGAATTATTGATCGGAAATACAATCCTAAAGATATCGGTGTCGCAACATAAAGCTGAATAGCTTGACTTGCTTGTGTGCCAGGAAGATACCTTATATTTTGAAAATCAGGTGCAATTAAAGCACGCCTCTCAAAGAAAGTTAAACGAAAATAACGAATATTTCCTGAATATTTTATTTCAGAGAGGGAAAACCTCCAAACTGTTGGAATGTTTTTTCTCACAATTGGAGAAACATCACGTTTACTGCGTTTTTGAGGATTAATAACAATCGATTCGATTATGTCAATGTCTGTTTTTGAAGTCTCTTTCGTTGGACTATTGATTAAGTACCATTTTTGTTCATAGGCAATAACTCTTGCTACCCACTTCTTACAAATTTTATTAGCTTTCTCTCGGGTAGCAATAAAATGGTTTAAGTTCCTGGACAAGAATATGACAAGTTTGTTGCAAAGCCTTGCATCATTGAATTCTGATTCCTTCGAAATAATAGCAGTTGATGTATTTATGTTCTTTAAAGGTTGACTTAGAAAACTAACAAATAATTAAAAGGATCTGAAAAATCCAATTTTAACGGGACCTGCGGATACCGTGAAAAATGTGAACTCATCAATGCACGGTGCAATAGGTTAACCGTTGAAGTTTTCCACATGAATGAAAGCCAAGGCTCGCGCAAAATGGTTCGGAATTAAATCTTCCGATAGGAGCTTTTTTAAGTTTATAATTAACTGACTGGTAATGATAAAAAACAAGATGAAAATGAGCATGCCGAACTTATAGAATGGTTTCATTCCATTAAATCAGTGATCTTTTCATTTGAAAAAATTACTTAATCATCTCTGTTATTCTAAAAACATATTTTCTAATTTGAATAAATTTGCTAGCAAACCATCGGCCGAGGCCATTAAAAAAATAGATGACGCAACCAAACCACCAATGAAAGGGAACAAATATTATGAACCATATCTGCCTGGGGACAATGATGATTTGAAGTACATCGCCCTAAAAGAAAGTCGGACCGTTGGCAATAAGAAATTTTATTTGGATCACGTGAACACAGAGCATCAACTCATCTAGAAGAATCACAATTCTATAAATGATCGTAATGGTTTGTCTATGAGAGCTTGGATGAAAATGTACTCGAACAATGCAGAATCAGATTTTACTAGACGAAATGGGATACGTCCAAGAGAGCCAATTGAAACTAGGCTTAATCCAACTTCATTAAAGCAGGAGTACAAAGAAACCGATGTTTTTGCCGTTGAGTTGGGGTTAGGAGGTTGGCGACACACTGGAGAAATAGTGCACATAGCCGATTACAATCTTCATTTGACAGTAAGGGGCCCGTCTAAAGGTCAGGAAAGATTGATGTACTATACAACAGGAACCACAGATTATGCTCGTTCCTTCCGGTTCTATGTTGGAAAAAAACAAGATGGGACCGACGCCGATCAGCAATACTTTGCTGAACGACAGCAGTGGCTAACAAGCCAGAAAGTGGTATATAAGTTGTAAGTTTGAAGTGTGTTGCTGTTTTTTAAATTGTGATTATTATCATTATTCGTGATAAATCAATCTGCAGAACACGACCACTTGGAGCAACAGACGAAGAATTCCGCTTACTTGAAACAGGACCACCGAAAACGGATGGGTACAAGTATCTTTATATAATGGAGTTGAACAAGCAAAGCCAAGCTGAATGCTGAGGGGACCCAATGTGATGGGTTACTTACTCG
>JAAXNX010001140.1:0-19796 GCA_036491905.1 Folsomia manolachei
GAGGGAGAAATATGTACACGACGAGTACTTAAAATAAGTAAATGCCTGGCTACTATAGATAATCACAATCAGTCACCCATCATCACTATTCTACAATACCACATATGTACACAAATTCATCTAAAATTTAATTTCGAAAACTTCGATCCAATCCACCGAACAAACAACCGACTGAATTTGTAATGAATTTGTAATGCAAGTCCAATCTATCCTGGGAATTAAGCCAGCAAGTTCATAAACCAAAAATTCGAGGCAGATAATCCAACTTTCCAGTTATGTACACTTTGGCAATTTTACTAGGTAATGTGCATCGTATCAATAAAGTATTCCATTTATACTTTATCCTGCACCATAAATATGTGGATAATTTGAACGAAAATTCATATGCATTCTGCTAGAGTTGGGTAAATTCATAAATCCAATCTTGAACTGATGTCTAAGTTTTTACTCCGGTGAAGGAGAAAGTCAAAAAGTGTATGGGATCACATTACTGCAGAAGAAGGTGGAGAAAATTATTTGTTTCTCATTTTCAATTCAATTGGGATTTCTGATGGCAAAATTAAATGGAGTCATAAATAACAATATTTTTGTAAACTACAACAACTTTCATGGAGTATTGAATTACTTTCAGAACTGCTGTTTATGTATAAATTGGAACACTTCTTACTTTTCCATTTCTTAAGAATTTGACTAATTTCCCAAAGGATGAGATAAATTCAAATCTTGAATTATTGCCTGTTTTCTTTTTCTTATTTTCTCTTTTAGCATAGCATCTCCCTTTCTCCGGATGTATCCACCTTTTAATCTTAATACTTACTTTAATTCCCACCTCTAAAATCTCATTTTCTAAATTACTCTCATCTCATCTAAATAAAAATACGTACGACGCTCAGCAACATCAGCACTTTTCTCCAACTATGTAATAAGTACGTTATCGTATCTGCCAAGCAAGACTTGTAATTTGGATGGAATAAAAAAACGGAGTTATTTCCTATTTAGTAAAAAATAGGTATTTATACCTATATCCTTTTATATACCCATCATTTTTACAGAATAGTTTTTTGTCCATCTAAAGGTAATATTTTTCATGGGCATTGATGATTGGAGTCCAATATTATATGACTTGATATTATTTTAGCGACAAGGGAGTCTAGCGTATTTTAATATTTCTCGTTCGTCATAATATCACAAGTAATAATACGGCCGAGGGAATATTTATTCAGATGAATATAATAGACAAGAGAATAATAAATATTAAATGATTCGACCTCGACAAAGCGATAAAAATTATTACTTAAAATTAATGGTAAGTAATGTTTGCAATGCATATACATCCATAAACGTAAAGAATATTATAGCATGTACATAAATATGCACATACGTAGCGTCGGCAGTATATACGACAACAACTTTTGGAGTCAGTTTAGTTTTTGTTTTGCTTCGTTACAACAAATCCCCTCATCATTTATAAATAAAATGACGAAGGAAGACTGCTAGAGATAAAATAATAGTAAATAAGTAGTACGCGTAGAATGAGCCGAGCAGCGTTCCTACATGGGTTACCATTTCTTGTATAATATGAATAGAATAGAATAGAAAAGCTGTATGAATATTTTAGATTATAGTCATTAAGCTCCAGTATTATTAATATTAATTAACGAATAAATGGAAATTCTGTCTCTCTTTCCAAAATTGCTGGATGGTTTGCCCTAGTCAAAGTATGTGGCAGTGGGGGTGAGGAAGCATCATAAATCACATCACGAGCTACATATTAACCCAACCAAGATTTTATTTTTATTTTACTTTGCAGCAAATGCGGATAGGCAAAAAACTCAAGTCATGTTTAATACGAAAATGATTTTAAAATTTGGTTTGCATATTTAACACTTTTTAATATTTTTGGTTGGAATCTCCACGTGGAATTGTATGACCCAAGGTCCATTAAGTTTTGAATAAAGTTTTTGTGTCCCTCCCTCTTTCATCCATCCACCTTGCTAACGAACCTGGCCTTAGTTTTGTTATGTCTCCCTTGCCTGACACGACTTTTTTTTGCCTTGCTTCATTATCCTTCTTGGTTCATTTGGTATTTTATTTAATCATAAAATAATAATTATTAATAATAATAGTTATTATTTTTATTATTGCAAGCCGAGTGGAACCAACAACCAAGCAAACCAATGCTGCATACCATTATTATATGAAAATGCCATTGTTTTCTTGGCTGTATTATTATTTTATTCCTTCGTCTCAATTTTTCCTTGGTCTTTTATTATTCAATCCTCTCCCTCGGCTATTTCTTTCCATGTAATTTTTTGTAGGGCTAGCTAATAATTTTACTTGGTGCATGTTTTGACGTTTTCTTGGTTAATTGTGTTATGTATTACTACAACGGATGGTGGTGGTTTTAAATAATAAGAGATGCTATATGAAAACTAAAGCCAGAATCTGAATGAACCTGCTCAAGGTGAATTCTATACTAAAAATCTCGACAGGATTTTATAATGATAATAATAAAGAAAATAAATTACAGAGCAACTACCCCACAACTAAAATTCTTATTCTTATTTAAATTCCATCCAACTCAACTTACCCTTTCCTCTTCTCGAATCATTTCCACAATCCCAGGTTTGATATCCATGTCCCCAACGCCTGATGTGGATGGAGATGAAGAAGTTCCTCCCCCATTTCCACCACCACTTCCAGATACGGCGACAGCGGCCGCGGCGGATGCAGCCGCGTGGAGATTCAATAAAGCGGGTCCAATTGATCCCGGATTAGCGTTGAGGACTCGTTGTAGTTCTGCCGCGGTGGGTGTGGCCGGGATGGGATTGACTGACATGGAAATACGATCACGATCATCCAAGTCCCGATCGCCACCATCTTCATGGTCGGAGAGGGAGTTGTCGTCTGCATTTCCGCCACCCCCATTTCCACCTGGACTCGGAGTTCGTTCTGGGGTTGACATTTTTCTTCGTTTTCGTCTCCCGTGGATATGACCGTGACCGTGGCTGTGATGGCCATGACCATTTACAGAGGGTGACTCTGAGCCGGATTGAGAATGGTTGGAGTTTGAGAGAAAATCGGCAGGATTGAGACGTTTATCGTGCGAGTCGCCTGTAGTCCCGCTGCCACCTCCCTGCCCACCACTCCCACTACCCATGGCATTTGTGAGTGAAGTATTTGTGAGAGCGGTGCTGCGGGAGTGGGATACATCAGCGAGACCGCGGATTTTTAGTAGTTCTGCGACCTAAAAGATTTAAGTTTTACTTGCAGATACAAAAAAATTATGCCAGCATGAAAACTCATTTATGTATGCAGGGTTATTTGTAAAACATGAGATGTTAAAATAGAAAAATTCCTTAATGGGATTTACTTTAAGAAGTGGCGCTAGTTGATCATGAGCCACGTTGATCTCTCCCCGATACATGAACTCTGTGAGAGCTTTTAGCTGCATCCATTTAACTCCATCTGAAATCCGAAAATAGTTTTTTTAAAGATTGTACCAATTAAATTAATCATAATGCAAGTAGATAATTGAGAATCAAAGTTTCGTGTGCTTCTGTGCAAAATTATGAGTCTGTAGCTTAAAATTTAAAGTCAACTAAGTTATAAGATTGTACCAATCAAATTAATCATAATGCAAGTAGATAATTGAGAATCAAAGTTTCGTGTGCTTCTGTGCAAAATTATGAGTCTGTAGCTTAAAATTTAAAGTCAACTAAGTTATAATCAGCAGTTGACTTCCCGATTGACTAGTATTCAATAAATTATATTTATCAATCACTAGCCCGTAGCTCACAAGTGAAAGATTGGAGTTGGAACCGTTAGAAAATCTATCGTGGTGACTGCGAATTTCTTTTCAAATGCATGTACTTAATCTTTTTATAATAACAGAATTTAAAAAAAACAGAAGGCTGAATCTCTACCCAACGGCCCGTTTTAAATTTCAGCTAACAATGAAATGCTTTGAAATGTTCACGGCGTACGAGCTTTGCAATCAAAGCGATTTGTGCTACTACTGTACATAATACTATGCATTCCATGAATGATACTCGTGTCCAACCATTGATTGGCAATGTTTTCAAGAGTGAACTATAACTATCAAGAGACATTACGAACTTACTGAGTATGACAATCGGATGTTTGCAAGGATTGTCAAAGAAAAGAGCCTGGAAGTAAGGGCTACACGCGGATAAAACCACCTTATGCGCTTTAAGAGAATGACCCTCAGCAGATAATGTGACATCCACAAATGCCTCTGCTTGAAGAAGTTGATCAAACACATTGGTAAGATTATTTTGATAATTATTCCATCGAAGGCAATACTGTTGTTGGGGATGTTGCTGTTGGGAGGAGTGGTCGGGTGGGGTGTGAGAACCCATGATAGCAAAATGTCAATCACCGTTACTCCAACCTTAGCTCGTTTCACTTTCCCCACACATTCAATTAAATGTTCTTGTGAACCAAAGGCTTTCCAACTTGTAAATTTTTTGTAATGTTTATCAATAATTGTGGTAACACTCACGACAAATAATTAGATTTGGCTTGAATTTGTCCACAGATTGAGACAGAAATGATTAGGAATCAAATTGAGATTTTTTGCTCAACTCCCTTAAATGAAGTAGAGACTCCGTTCCAGGACAACTCCAGTAGAATACTGAGCTCCAGTGGAGGCAACGTGCTACTCCAGACCTAATCCAGAAAAACCCTCCTGCCACCACTGTTCACTCGCACTTTCGCCACACAATCATATCCAAGCATATATATGACTACGTTACTTGTAGTTATTTTGTAAGACTGTGTTTTTGTATGTAATGTTGTCTCTAGTGTTGGATTGTGGTTGTATCACTTACTAACGGATGGTGTTTGTTAAATAGCTGGGATGAGTGTATGTAGGGAAAGTCGTTAATTCGCTCAAGGCATGTATCCGGCCTGTTCTCGTAGAATTTTCCTGGATTTGTAAATTTGTACTGCTCATACAAATATCTAGATTGGAATTTCCTTCAAGATATGGTACAACTTTTGGGGTTTGTAGTCAGTTGGATGGATCCTTGTTCTGTTTATGAATGAATGCAAGAGATGTAGTTTTTCCTTGTTTCTGAATTCCACTGAGAATGCATTCACATGTGCTTTGATACAATACGCACACCACGGACGAGAAATAGTTTACCCTTTTCACCTAGACCCATATTTAGTGGATCTTTATAAATATATGTGAACTAGTGGCTATCTATTATGTCACATAATCTAATGGAATCGGCATGGGGGTCTATCGAAGATTTTTTGCGGATGTGATGTTTGATCAGGACATTTAAATGAATGATATTATTAACTAATTGTAAGTTGTGGGTTTGTCTCTGTAGAGTCACGCGAGATGTAAAAAAAACACCACGTCCCCTACGGTGTGGTCAAATTGGCTTCATTTCGAAACTAACCTGGTCCAAAAATTAGTTCGAACTTTGATATTCGCCCTAGAGCCGCTAATGGACAAATAAACAGACAGGCCAAAAGCATACAAATAATCACCGTAAAGAGCCCTAACTGTATATAGTTTCTAAACTTTCTCCTATTACACAATACAAATAATTTATTCTCTCGGAATAAGTAACATAAAAGAAACAAGAATCCGTATCTCTACATGTTTGTGGAATCCTTAGAATTAAGAACTATGTAAATTCAAGGTGAAGTCTCGATATCTTAAAACCAGCATGATATTTGTTTCCCGTATTTGTTTCCCGTATTAAAACGATCTCAATGTTTTGTTTTTTATTTCATGCCAACTTATTTGACCTTCATAAAACACAAAAAAGTAATACAATTTCTCTTCTGCCAATTAAATTATTTAAATACCTTCGAGTTTTAGATGTAGGATGACTATTTCTGAAAATCCAGTAAAATTATTGTATCTGAGTATTTAGTCTGTCAAAGTCCGTGACACATATATTTAATGAAAATTGTTCCCAATTATTTTCGCTATTCAAACTCAAATCTAAATCCTAGAGTTCGGCCAAACCAGCCACGATATCAGCCATCAGTTATAATATTTGTATCAAATATCAAAATTTGCTCAACAATTTATTTCTCGTCGTCGCTTTGCCATACATGTATTTGTAAAACTAAAATAATCCCCACGCCGAATGCCGATCTCTGTATACATTGACAACAATAATCGATGAGTAATTGCCACCCGTACTTTACTTTAAAAGTTTATATCCTTTAAAATAATAAAGGTGGTTAGTTTAGTGGAAATTGTTTTGTTTTGAAGAATTTGTTGCTCAAGTCTGCCCTCTTCATTTATTTATCCCGACGGATAAATAAATGAAGAGGGCTGGCTTCGCCTTTTCAACTCGACCCGACCTTTTTGGGTCATACAGGTCCAATTTAACATCACATCCATCCATTCATCCAAAAACGCCAAACCAAAACTATTGCAAGGAATAAATAAATGTTCACTATTTCCCTGCAATCTCTTTTCCACTAACAGAAGTAATGCATAAGCAAGCATGGGTTGGAACACCTGTCAAGTTAAATTGTTAAAATCTCAAACTGCTGTCCAATAAATCCTTACAAACTCAGTGAAATCAAAGAGCGAAATTTTAGACAATCATAGGTTTCACGTATGTAAGAATACGAGGTCATAAGTCACCGGGTAATAAAACAATGAAAATTCTGTAATCAACATTCGATATTTGACACCTCGGCCATTATTAAATGTGGTTATTCTGATAGGCTCGATAAGTTCCATGCTTCCTGAAAATCCACTTGTTACTGAGATAAAAACGGATAGACAGACAGACGGACATAAACATCTTATAAACAAGTTACGTCTTTTAATAAAGTTCGCAATGATAAAAGATGGATAACTCCATCCAGGTCCGGGTATTTCTCATAATTCCAAGAATTCGAAACAAGAAATGAAAATTGAACATTCAATTTCCACGAGCAAACTTTAAACTGGGTTTAACGCAATAAATTGGTTATTAGCTATATTTTACGGCAATGCCATGAATGCGTCTCATATTATTACGAGTAGAATGTCCTTCATATTTAATTGCATCCAAACCGGCCGCCCTTGTTGAGGGAAACATAACTTGGTCATGCTCCTGATTAATAATTTACACATTTATAACCCATTATCCTAATAATTATGTTATTGTGATCAAAGTTCTTCATCGTAAGGAAGTTATAAAGGCAAAATTTTGATTCAAACTGCAAACAAAAATAACTAATGAAAACAATAACGATACATGTTTGTAAACTTCTCATGCAAGACCTTTTAAATAACATTGTATTCTGTCAGCTACTTATTATTTGTTGAATATTAACACAAGGGCAACATCAGATTTTAAAATCTTTGTCAGAAGCCAGCCTATACAGAACAAAAAATTAGAGTACAGGTATTTCAGGGTGAAAGCATTCTTATGTCTTATGATGCATGTTGCTCTTCATTTCCGTTATTCATGGTTAGTAGGTTTCACTTGTTTGTCAGTGTTTATTTGTCTTTGTTTAAAGGAACAACAAAAACAAGTAAAAAATAAATAATTGATAAAACAAAGATATTTTGAAATTTGAATGGATTCCATCGATTTATCGACCCTCTTTCCACATCCACGTGCAAAAGGTAGAGGTATTACACATAAATACTTTAGTTAGATTTAGTTTGTGGCGGTACGCTGTGGTTATGGCATCGCCGACTTTACTTTACTTTATACTTCTGGTCACATCTTTTATTAAAGGGAAGAGAGAGAGAGAAAGGGCAGGGGTACAAATGAATTTTTTAAAATGTTCAATGTTCTACCCATCAATTATTTAGGGACTTGTTGTCAAAAGCTGCGATCTTTCCTGAGAGATCATCCATCCATTCCACTCATTTAATTTGAGTTGGACTTATTTTGTTAATACATGATTTGAATATTTATTCATTTACAGAAAAAGTAGAGCCCTTATTTTGCTCATCGCTAATTATTGTCTGCTACAAGAACAAAGTTTTTACACAGAATTCACCGTGTCTCATTTTCTCCGTCCTCTCTTCTGTACAATGGGATTCAGGAATTCTAGAATTCTACATTCTAGCCGGTTAATATTTAATGGGGTTGAGTCCATCCAAAAACTTGGACCATATACAGACATAGACTACGGAAATAAATAGAAAAGGTTTCCACTACCTAACCGATAAATGTGTATATTACATATACCTTTATATTAGGCAAGTGTGATGTTGTAGATAACTTTACTTTAGTTCTGCCAACCCAGGCTTTGGTTCTATGAGAATAAATTATTTATTAAGAGACAAGCACGTGAACATATTTATTATTTAGCGAGCAAGTAACTACCAACTAAATTAACTAAAGTAAAACTTGTATACTTTGTGAGGAATACATAAGCCTCGGATGGAATGAAATGGTTGGGTGCATTTTTTGAGTAAAATTTACTCACTATGAGAAGTGTGAACATCCGGTTAAAGTATTTTATCATCATATAGTAAGTAAGTTTTCACCTACATGTAATTGCAGCTGACGAGCTATAATGTCAAATTTGCGCTTGAAATAATTGCCAGTAAACAATATTGACTGGCTTCGATTTTTGATTCACTTGCCAGATAAGACGTGAAGCACATTATGTGCTGCACATATTTATTCAACCATAATTAAGAGTTTTTTTCTAATAGTACAAAAATACATTAATCAAATGCATCAGAGAATATAGTTTTGGCATTTCAGCAAGTGGCAAACTCGATTATTTCCCATAAAAGAAAATTGTTATAAAAATTGGATTCATCTACAATTCATTCGCTTAGCGTTAATTTTTCTCCTTTTTGTCAATCAGTTTTGTTTGAGGTTTTAATTCAAATCTGAACTCGTCAAAAAAATCTGATTCTACTCTAATATGATTACTCGACAAGCTTCGAACATTTGAATTCGACAAGTCAAGGTGTTGAAACTTGAAAAAAAATTTAATTCTATTTTTTATCCTCAATTTTTCTAGACCATAGCTGGTGATGAAGTTATTGGTTCATTTTTGTCGCGAGAGTTTTAGTAATTCATTAACTTAATTTGGTTTTTATTTTTTACTTCCTCGACAAAAAATTTAATGATCAAATTGAATTTTAAGATTTAATTGCTTTTCTTCATCTCATCAAAAAAGTTTTTCAATTACAATTTTTTTTATAAAAAGTCAATATGAGACAAAAACCATCGTTTTTGTGATGGATTTGAGTTCATTTGATTCTTGTGAATCATATGTCTTAAAAGAATCAAGAGAAAGCAAAAGATTTCCTACCGTTTTGTTTAAACATTTTACAAACAATTACCTTTCCTTGAATATATCTTGCTCCTACCTGCCTCCGTCCAATTTCTTTTACCCTTAATGTACTGATAATGAATAAATCAGTTTATTAAATTAGGAACAGTCAGTCGCAGGCAAAACTTTCTCTAAACCTGTTGAGATTTATTGAAGCATGACATGACTAGAAAAAATGAAGGGTTAAGAGAAATTTCTTTATATACCCGTCCATAAACCTTGATTCAATCTCACTCACATCCAATTCAAGTTTAGACACAAGTTGAAAAGTAAAAACTGTGTAAAATCGACAAAAGAAATGCAATTACTCAATTTTTCCACTCGGTTAATTGTTAATTCCTTAATAATTCTATTCAGCCAGTGCTATATGTGTTGGCTGAGTACAATCAGAGTCAAAAAACCTTATTCGTATGTGAAATACTAGAATTGAAAACTCGAAATCTGATTCACTGATTAGAAAGTTTACCAATTAATGGAGAATAGAAAATGTATTAATTTGAGAGTGCTCGCATCAATAACCTTGCCATCAATGATGATGAATCATTGGTAGGAGAATAGTAAAATTGTAAAGTTGATGCAATTTTAAAATCATTAAAAAAAACTCAGCAACTAAAAAAATTATTAAAATCTCATTGTGAAAACATTACAAAAATGTTGCAGAAAAGGTAAAAATAAATGTTGCGATGAAATGAGATGAAATGAATGGTTCTCATCCCTATTCCTAGTCTCGTTCCCTGTTCTTCTCTACATATTTCTGAGTTTGAAGCCAGGGAAGAACTCATTTACAGCAAATAGCTAATGCAATTTAATTCTGCAATTACTCCTCTCAACCTACCAACTAACTTTCGCTTCAAACTAACATGGAAATTGTGTAACAGCACTTTCTCTTGCCATTCGGCAGACGAAGCATCCGAATGAAGCAGCAGGAGCTTCATTTTCTATAATAAAATATAAATTAATGGCTCTCCCCTCTCACTCGCCCTTATCTTCTGATTCTTATACATATAATAATGTGTACCTATCCATCTGCAGCCATATCATATGTATTTACTACCAACTATATACTCACACCATAACTATTCAACTATATAATAAATATAAATTTATGCCCCACTTATTCTATATTTATTAGTACATCGCCCCCTAAACTAAACTAAAGTATAAAATCGAACCAACTTTCTCTTCCATCCAAAACTCTCTCTCTCTCTCTTGTATGGTTCTGGGCTAAGTATGTTAGCTGGATGGAGTTAAAATTGAAACTGAAATGGGATGGAATGGGTGAACAACTAATGTAACAAAATTATGGGGTGAAAATGTCATTCACAATGTGAGAGGAACTTTGCTAGTCATGCTGTTACTGAGACTGGTGCATAATGGGTGTGGGATGGGAAAGGTAAAAAGAATTTTTAAAGTAGAAAAAATGCGATTTGCTAAGAAGTTACATTGAAGAAGGAGAAAATTATTTTCTCGTTACTAAAATAAAATTGTAAAAATGAAGAAGAAAGTGGAGCTTAAATATAAAGTCAAAGTGGAGGAAAGTGTATTGATTCAGGAGCAATTTTGTTAAAAATCGGAATTATTTTAAATGTGCTTAACAATTCTTTTCTGAGTATATTTCATTTAACTCATTGGTCGTTTCTTGCAAGAGTATTTTTACTCGAGTTTTCATATTGCAGATAAAGTGTACGTAAATCCAAATTGTACAACATCTGAAACTCGCAGTCTCATGAATCTCATTGTCAGTTGTGAAATTGTGATCAATTTTTGCGAGCTCCACATTATTATTAATTAATCATATTATACTTACTACTTTTATTTTTCAGAAGTTGAGCAGAATCAGTTTTGGTTGAACTAAATCTGAGTAGCTATCCTATATTTTGATTTCGAAAAACTTTTTATAATGAACAATTTGGTAATCCTTTATATGAATGCTTATTTTATTTCGTCCAGTTGGTTGATTTGACTCTCAATTCCGTTTATGGACTGTAAAAAATGTTTGAGTACAACTGCTTATATAATGCATGAAAGGATGTTTCAAGCATTGAACGAAATAAATTGCATGGCATTTTTAAAAACTACGTAAACAATATATGTTGTGGATAATAATATTATTGTTGCCTTCTATATCCACTGCCCCAATTTACAGTCCTCACACCAAAAATAAAAATGTCATATTTAGTCTGCTTTTTTGCCATGCAAAACAGATATGCAAAGACAGATACGAATCGTGCAGATACAATTCCTATTATGTACCTATTCCCAACAACCAAATAAAACAATAATTTGTCAACCCTTTCAACTCGCTTCATAATCTCACCTGAATTTGAAATCTAATTCGGTCCGTCATCCTCATCCAACCATTCATTTTATATGACAACTCATTTCAAAGCAACAATAGCATGTACATTGCAGAGAAATATATATACAGAGAGAAAACACGAAATGAAAACTATTTCAGACATCTAATGTTCCATCAAGCCGGTAGTTTTGGACGTAATATAATGTGAGGGCACAACATAATATGGGCAACATTGGGTGGTACTGGAGGGCCGAGACGGATAATGTCGGATATTATTGTTGCTTAAAGTTTCATTTCATCCAGCCAGTGACCCAGGTTAATGTTATATTACCTCGGTGCAGAGGAGACATTAAAAGCAATTTTATTTTATAGAAAACTGTTCCAACAACCCAGCCATCCTCCCGCTCCGTTAATGTTAACTGTTAACTACAATAGTAATAGGAGGCTGGTAATAATAATAATAAAAGTAATAGCCAGCCAACCCGCTCTCCTTCCCAGTAACTTCATACTTTCTCCCTCGTGCAGAGTAATAATATTCTTTATACATTATACAACATATAACACACGTGTTATGTGATGATCTCTCGGCCCATGCCTGTTGGTTGGCTGGCATGGTTTACAGTTGATACTTTCTCCGGTACAATTTGCTCTAAAATATTGTAGGGTTAAATTTTTTTAGCTTTTACAACAATGCTTATATGTAGAATTTCATTGGATTCATGAAGGGTGCAGATCCAACCGGCTGCTGGTATATGCATTACATAGTTGCTTTTATTTTTATTGCTATGTTATTATTGTAGGAAGAAATGAAAATGGGCAAAGAGCTGCTTCGTGCTTACGGGTTGAAGCACAGTATTAAATGTGTTACACCAAGTTTAGAATATCTTTGTTGGTAATAATAACGCAATTTGGAGAAAGTTGAGTTTAGTTTAGTGAGCGTAGGGGTTGGGTGAAAGCAGAGAGAAAAAGAAATAACAGTTCAAATTCTCCACCAGGATTGAGAATATAATGGGAGAAACAATGATGATGATGAATATAAAGGCTATCACAAATGCACTTCCTTCTACGGGAGGAAAACGTTTGGATGCCAGGCCCAAGTGAAGAAAGCTTGGAAGGTTGTCCACCGACTTTCTTTGTGCAGGGTGTCGCCAACAATGTGAAAGTTTTTTTTACAAAAAATTATATTTTAGAATTTAAGAATTTGTGACAAAAACCAATTGATGCTCCGAAACCAATTTTTACAAAAATGTTGAGAAAATTATCAAAATTACATTGGTACAGTAAATACAAATATATAATTGACTTTATTCAGCTCGGAATCCGGAATTATGTGAAACACTGGAAATAATATGATATAGAAACTATATATTACATCAAAATAATACATGGAGTCTAAAGTGGAAGAAAGTGTAACGATCTCATTTTCCATAGCTGAGGCTGCGGTGGATTGAATGGAGTGAAGTAATAATAAAATAAAATAATATAAATTTGTAGTTAAATTGCATCCATAAAGAGAAAGTGTTATTTGTTGGCAATGTGCTGCTCAAACGTCCATTCCATGCTTTACTATGATTCTACACCTTATGAAAACGTGGAGAAAGTTGCTGGCTACACATAGACCGGTCCTTATAGTTCACTCACTAGCATCCCATTCCACCTCATAAAATAAATATATGTAAGGTAATAATAATAATAATGCACAAATGACGGGGAGAGTACACCCAGACCAATTTTAGAATTTAATATGTTTGCTACATGACCCATTTTATTATTACACTTCAAGTTATTACAGACATATATTCTCCATCCTTTCTTATATCTTTGTACCACTTCATTTTCAACTTTGCTACTCGGCATTATGCAACAAAGTGAAGGAAGGAGGAAGAGGGCCGGGGTAGGATAGAAAATGTTTTAAATTGACGGAAATGCCGAGTTATAAGGTGGGTAGCGTCATCATAAACTAGTGGTAGATAATAAATAAGCATCATGGATAACCAACGGGATAGGAAGGGTGGATTATTAGAAAGGCTAGATTTACGATTTACTAAACTTACAACTAAAGTATATTTTTGTCTTCCAAATTGTGCCGACAATCGAAAAACAATGATTTCCGTGAGACTTTTAAAATGACATACTTATTAATACTTATTAAAAAGATAAGATGTGCTTTTGGTTTGTGCAGTATTTTCATGTGTTTACATTTCTCACCTTCAAGATAATTTATAAACCTGTAATTGCATTGCAACGCATCTCTCAAAATACAAGATACTCTCACATCATTGTAAAAATTTATTAATAACCAAACAAACTACTTATATCAAGTCTGATTTAATTTTTTTTTAAATTTTAGTGCTCAATATTTTGACACAACTAAAGTATATTTTTGTCTTCCAAATTGTGCCGACAATCGAAAAACAATGATTTCCGTGAGACTTTTAAAATGACATGACGTACTTAGTATTTATTAAAAAGATAAGATGTGCGTTTGGTTTGTGCAGTATTTTCATGTGTTTACATTCCTCACTTTCAAGATAATTTATAAACCTGTAATTGCATTGCAACGCATCTCTCAAAATACAAGATACTCTCACATCATTGTAAAAATTTATTAACAACCAAACAAACCACTTATATCAAGTCTGATTTAATTTTTTTTTAAATTTTAGTGCTCAATATTTTGACTGTAAATTTGTGGACTTGCAATTGAAGTGTCGCAAATTTGCATGCAGTTTTTGCTGGCGTGGTTTCGAATTTTTACTCGCAGGTGGTACGGAAGTGCTTTGATCGTCGTGTGGTAGCAAAGACTGAAATATAGTAAATTCACCCAATTATAATTTTCAACTTGAAGCAGCGATTTGGTTTACGACGATATTTTTTGGGATCGCAGGGTGTGCTTCAGTTTAACAATGACTTAAAAACAACATTTATACGTACCAACTGCCTTTGCCTTTGTTAACGACCATGATGCGATCAAATATTTTACTTCCATCAATTCTAAAAAGTTTTCCAATCAATCGAACAAACCGGTGCATAGCTCCGGACAGCAGGAAACACTCCATGAGAAATATTTGCTCTAATTTGTTAGAAATCTGATTTATCTGAGCATCCTTTTGAAGGCCCTGGAAATGAATGACAAACAAGTCGGGTGACAGAGAAAAATTTTAAGTCTTTAGTTTGTTAATTACCTGAATGTCACTGACGGTGAAACCAATCAGTAGGTTAAATAAAATAATAGTGGCGACCATTATAAAAATCGCATACCTAAATAACATAACAAATTAAGTTCATAAAAATAGTAAATGTTTGTACAGGTCATATTGTTACATTAGGTGGCTGCTGACAGGGTAGATCAAAACTGAATCATCACTGTTAAAAATGTCGTCATAATTAAGTTCTCCGGTCATCATCGTTCTGGACAAAAACAAATACAAGAAATGTGAATGAAATTAAAGATATCTTGTATTTTCACAATGCAGATCATTACGACTTACAGTACTTTTAGTAAAGTTGTTGGGAGATTTATAAATCCAGTGGACTAGAAATGTCGAAAAGTTGCTTAGTATGATTGACAACTCACAAAACCTTATTATATAATATTGTAAGATTACATTTAGGATAAACTTACATTTGGTAGTAAAATATTGAAGGAAAATACAAACGAAATTAATAAGCTCGAAAATATGGTTATGAAAATCAAGAAATTTTTAAAGACCTGTTAAACGGAAACAAAATATAGCAATCATTTCAAAGTAAATAAACGCAATGGTAATTTTAAATCCTACCCTGCTCAAAATCTCTACATAAATCCCGTGGTCTGGAAACACGATCATCCCTCGCCTTCCAAATGAATTAAACCGAAAAGTAATTTGTGGTAATTTTGCTAATTGACACAAAAGAAGGGTCCATGAAAAAAAAATTCCAAACTACAAAACCAGTAAAACTCAATTAAATCTTATTAAAAATTACTCGTTTCTTGCATGAACTAATTTACTCACTGCACTAATCTGAAAATCAATACTTGTGATAGACCATCCCACATTTCCATAAAAATAGACATCCGGAACAGTCCAAAATATGAAACCAAGTAGCAAACACTGTCCCAAGTTTTCTACAATATCATTGAATACTGATAGACGTTTGAGATAAAGGCTCGCGTATGTTACTGATGATTTTATGAATCTTATTACCAAAACGGATGTACAGTGATCTTAGTCGTACTAGCTGAAAAAACTCCTTAATGGTCACTAAACAGTTCATGGACAAGAGAACACCTGCCGCAATTTGAACCGGAAGTGACGTTCTGCACAGCGTTTCAGATCCAAGTAAAATTTCTGTCTCTGCGATATTGCTGTTTTCTGCCTTCACATAAGGACAGTTAAGGACAAAGACGTTTATCACCGTTGATATGTAAAGGGAGAGCCAGATTGCCTAATCAACAATTAGATACACATTTTCATCTTCCTTAAATTAAGTACTTTGGCTTAGGATGGAATCCGACTTTCGACAAAACAAACACTGGAAAGACTTTCGACTTTAACTTACATGAAAAGCAATTGCAACGAAGCAAAACCATTTCACTTTGTGCCATTTGAAGAAGAGGAACGACTTAACCAGAGCGTTTGTCAAAATTTGTCTCCTAACTTTTGGTTCCATCCTCTTCCGATTTACCTAATTTCAAAAAATTAAATAGTTCCCTGCAGTGCATTTAATAGTAATAGTGACCTACCGAGAATAAGAAACTAGACTCCGGGCAACGCTCTGTATCCTCTTTGTTCGTTTTCCTTCCGATGACAGGGCTGAGAAACCAAAAATCAATCAGTGAGTATTTCATTAAACGCAAATTATTGTCAAAACTGAATTAAATGAAAATGTTATATTGTGTTTATACTAAAAATCAAGGCAGACATTGACACACGTCTGAGTAAAGTCAAACTCTGTCGACTTGACAGAAATGTTATCAGAAGGTAAATTCTCCCTAGGACACGTTTCCACGTATGAAATTGATTGATGCAACGCTTCCTCCATCGCATTCGGAGTCGATTTATAAATCTCCCTGAGGGCACAAGTCCCATCGAGAGAACTGTGTTTCCAAAAAAAATAAAATATTATTACTCAATTACAAAACTAAGACATTTTTTATTTTACACTATAACCAACCTAACATCGAAGTCTGCTTGTCGGGTGAGAAGTTCAATAACTATGTCAGTCGCCTCATTTTTAGCTGCGAGTAGAAGTGCGCTCTTTCCGCGTCGATCGAGGTAATTGACGTACCTTTTAACATGCTCAGCAGCGTTTACAGGCGTTTTTACTTTGCTGCATTCCAGCAACAGCTTTACACAGACGAGACCTTTTTCAACGTTACCTGGAATTATAATGGGTGAATAATTCATCATAAATTACACTTATTTTACTGCATTATAGTGACTTTTAATTTCATAGTTCATATAAAATTACCCGTGGCGCAGCTATAATGTAGTGGAGTTCTAAAAAATGATATGCAAATTATGAAAAAATTGAAGTAGTAAAGAATGGAAATATTAAGCATGCCAACATCGTTTAAATTTAAAAAGGTTTACCTCCCCAAACATTCATCAGGTTCCATTGGACATTTTCGAGAGTTAGTGTCTTCCAGGAGAGATTTCAGAAGCACAAAGTCCCCCAACCGAGCAGCATGATGTATTGGATATCTTTCCATGCACATGTTGGAACACTAGCATTAGTAAAAAAATAAGACAATTTCTTATCATTTTGATAATGAAATAAGAAAAAAAAATCTCACCTTGTGATGATTGGAATCTTCCATCGACACACGAAAAGGTCGACATTTTCTTTGTGAATTATTTGAATAAGTGCTACTGGACTGGGAAGAGTTTCTGGTGAGGGGTTTGGTTTCCATTATTATTTCACTTTCCGGCTTCATTTTCGATAAATCGTTACAGAAATTATGAATCACGTACTGCAACTGAGATAAATCTGAATGAATTATAAATATAACGCAACGTAGTGTTTAATTTGAGTTGAAGAGATAAGGTGATTGTTATCGGGAATCGGATAACAAGGAGCGTATGGTTTCAATAATCACGTAAGACTGAGTGAAAATCAACGCGTAAATCACCTTTTTGTCGATTGACCACATCATAAAACGTCAGCCTAAATAATCATTGAACTCTTCTGAGATTTTTTGCAAGCACTAAAAAGTTGTCATGAAAGGATTTGCATAATAGAGGTAATTATCAGCCAACTCCATTTGCACAAAAGTAAAACGCTTTTTGTTCATGCCGTCTGAGTTGACACGTCTAAAGTCATTTCATGGTTTTTTCTCCATGCATAGTAATTACTTAACAGAGGTTGTAATGATATAATGGTCAGCTCAACGTGTACAATCTACTTGAATGAACAACAGGATGTTCAAGAAAATGTGAACTCTTGGCTTAAAAATAGTGCAAAAATCCAATGGGGTGAAATTTAAAATAAGAATGACAAAGCCAGTTTAATTGCTATTTCCCAATTATGCAGTTTTTCGACAATTTTCTGCCCACGTACTAGTACTCTGGAGAGTCGTGAAATGCGAATGGCATTTTTGCAGATTTACTACTTCTCCACGCGAGTATAAATTGCATTGTTAAAATCTCCACTATTTGATTTGCATTGTAGAAATATTCGCCAATGTTATTTGCTATGTAAAATTTGCTCCGCAAATCCAGACATAAATGAAATGTGATTGCAAAATATACAACGAATTATGAACGTAAGATCTACAAACAAACACCAAACGTGCATAAATCCACCATGCCCCGAATCAGTCGTGTTAATTTGATGAAAAGGGATCACAAAATAGCACGTTGCGTGAATAAACAAATACAAAATACTTTACTCGCCTATCAGTGGATAAGCAAGTGCATAGGTTCACACATCGCACTAATTTATGGACCAAGTTTCAAAGTCTAAAGGTAAGGTTAAGCGTTGGTAAAAAATGCTTCCATTTATTGTTAAAATTAAAAATAAAGTGTCGTTTCTTCAACATTTGTTGAACAATTAATTTACCAAACTAATTAATTTAAAATATTCAGGGATTGGACGAATAAATTCATAAGGACAAAGGATGAGTAAGCGATCAGCACGATTGGCTGTGTCCACGGCTCGTGCCGCAGTTCAAGAATTATGCACCGGCGACGGATCGTCGACAAAGATGGCGAAACGGAATCAAGAGGATCCCACCAAGATCAAAGCCAAAGTCGCCACTCCCAAGGCAGGTGGATCTAAAGCGAAAGTCCCCAAATTAGACAAACCATCAAAAATTGTGCCGATTACGGAGACTGATAATGGGATTGCTGGAACATCGTCCTCCTTGGCGATTAAAAACAAGACGCCCGTGATTGCGAATAAAAAGACTCCTGTGAAAAATACGATGCGACTTGGTCGAGATTTTTTTCACCAGGAAACTATTCCATTATGCGAAGATTTATTGGGTAAGTACTTATAGTACTTAAGCCCGTGATTGCGAATAAAAAGACTCCTGTGAAAAATACGATGCGACTTGGTCGAGATTTTTTTCACCAGGAAACTATTCCATTATGCGAAGCTTTATTGGGGACAGTGCTTTGTCGAAAAATCGCATCCACGGGAGAAATTCTAAGGGGTACTATAATTGAAACGGAGGCATATCCCGGTGGAGAAGACCGTGCCTCCCAATCATTTGAAGGGAGACGAACACCCAGGAATGAAGCCATGTATATGGAACCTGGGACGGCTTACGTATATTTTACCTATGGGATGTACTATTGCTTTAATATTTCCGCATTAGGCGAAGGATCTGCCTGCCTTATAAGAGGAATCGAAACTCTGGAGGATTACGAAACAATGCATCAATTTCGAAGTTTGCCAAGGAAGAAGTCTGAAGATGGAACAAATGTAGATGGGCAAAAGATTAAGAAACGACTGAATCAACATGAATTAGCAAATGGCCCCTCTAAGCTTTGCATTGCATTTGATATTAGTCGTGATAAGTGTGATAAAATTGATATGGCCACGAGTGAAGAGATGTGGCTAGAGAACAGTTTGGACATGAAATTTAAAAATCGGGACTTTCAAATTGCACTGGATAAACGAATTGGGATAGACTCAACTCCTCCAGAAGCTAGAAACAAGTTGTGGCGATTTTATGTAAAGGACTCTTGGGCAGAGAGTAGGGCAAAAA
>JAAXNX010001141.1:0-19791 GCA_036491905.1 Folsomia manolachei
GAGCATTCGGCATCACACTTTTCATTTCAGTCAGAATATAAGTACGTGCCTATACTGTCACTCTGATTCATTCCATCGCCACCTTAAAATAGTTCATCTCTCTCAGATATCACAAATACTAATATCAAAACACGCCTATTTGATTTAGATAGTAATAGTATTTAGATAGTGTACCAGAGATTGGGCTATAAACTACCAAAAACTTGTTCTTCCAACCCTCGTCTTCCAAGACTTGTCAGATTGGCCTTGATGTCAATGCATACAATTTATGGCATCTTCTCTCATGAAATCGTGTCTGGATTGACTGGATTTTTGATACGATTATCTGCTAGTCTTGCATGGATTCTGATGATTTGTAAACTTCTGTGTAATGTAATATGTGATATGCAAACTTGTTGAGAACTCTAACTCTGCTAAAGTCTTCATAAATAGTGGAATCTCAAGTTAAGCTCAAACTACGTACATTGCATGCATTCAAAACACAAACAAAACTTTAAAACATGTATTTTTCATGCATACCATGAAGAAACCGCAAGCGCATTATTTCCACTCCCGGGTACAATGGAAAATCCGAATCCCGAGTTCGGGGATTCGTTTACTTAGAACTATACAGAAACCGATATAAACCTTCAACAACAAATTCTGGTCTGTCTGCCTGAATACATATAACCCAATAGGCCACCATGCTACGTATACAATGCGCAACTTTGGAGGAGGAAATGAGTGAAAGCAACCAACACCTTTCTCCAACATGCTTTCTCTTTCAATGCTGTGCTCATTCAGGTAGATTTTGTAAGAATAGCGCAGTGCAATTTATTCGCCGAGCAAGGAAGATAATCACTCAAATTCTAATATGAACTAGATTTAAACTAGTGGTTAACTATTTTAGAAGGTACATTCGTAGTTTTTACTAAAGTACTGCGGTTTGCTCAGATATTTGCCAAAATCTGGTTGTAATGTTGTAAATTATTCCGAATTTAAAACCTTGTTCCAGTATTCGTATAATTTCCATACAATTCTCTAAATATTGAAAAATTCAGTCATTCGTTAAGCAATGGTGAGTCCAGAGTGGTCCCCGGATGAAAGCTATCTGGCAAAATTGGAACGGTTGGCATTTGCTTTGGTGCGAAAAAAACCACCAAAAGAGGTAAGTCGCTTACAATACAGTGACCGTTGTTTAACTTGGTTTATAAGAAAGTTATTAAATTATATAAAACAATTGAATAAAGCACCAGTGTGAGACACGTCGCAGCCGAAGTCTATGGGTGAAAAAATGTGCAGGCCTTGCAGGACCTTTTTCACTGGCCTTACTCGTTGCCGTAATTAACACAAGTTATCCTTTACTTTGTCACATAGGAATTGTTTAATTTTTGTTACAGATTCCATATATTGCCGAAAATTCATCCGGACCAATAATTGTTGCATCCCTTCTCCTAGCTGCTCTAGATTCGTGTCTCACGGGTAACTGCAAATTCTATTGTTTCTCATTCTTCGGGAATCGGTCTCCTTATATTGAGTGAAACATTATTTCTTTCAGTTTGGTGCTACACTGATTTCGAGACTCAACATGGACATTGTTCCGGTGATTTGTATACATGTTGTTTTCAACATGTCGGAGAGTTTCCAGCTTTCCTTGTCGGATGGTTCAATATTTCCGCGATGGCCGCAGGATTCGCGGCATGCGCTCGTTCATTATCCTCAATTTTGGATGCTGTTACGGGCAGACATGTCGAAACTTTGATGGAAAATACGATCGGGTCCTTTACGCCCTTTGGCTCACCAATAGACATCGTTAGCATTGGTGTCATCACTGTTCCTTCAATTATGTGTTCGTTAGGAATGGAGGTAACAAATTAAAAATGAACCATACTGTTTAATCTAGAAAATGTAGACTTTATTTTTAGTGCAAATACTTTTGTATCAATTTAAAATATTAGTAGGGCAATGGTTCCAAAAATCCATGTTAGAAGAATGACTTCACAACTGCAAACGAGTCTTGTTCTTCGTGAGCTAAATGAAAATCACAAATTGCTTAAATTCAACCGTAAATAGACCAACTGCAGCAAATTCCTATATAAAATACTTACGTTGAGTTTCATTGGAATCAGTAAAGTCGTCGAATGGATTGGGTCCACGAGACTGGATAGCCTTTGGAACCTCAGTGGGTCCTTCGTCATAGTCAGAAAGTCGTCCTGGATGAGGCAATCCATTCACAAAAGCAATCAGTGCCAGCACGGCCAAAATAAGGGACATGATTCCTTTTGAAAATTTCATTTTGAAAATGTAAATCTTTCCAATGAAGCCGTAGACAATTTTAGTATAGCGTCTGCAGAGAAAGATGTCCAAATAATACTGAGCGTGCAAGGAAATAAAATTATTTGCAAGCAGTTTAGGTAGCTAAAATTAATAAAACTCTCACACTCTGCTAACGTGGGTTCTCAATTACGGAATGATAAGTAAGCAATTCAGGGCGAAGGTCGGGCGAACAGAAGTCAATGAGAATTATGATGAGAGTGAGAAAAATTCTCACGCCCAGTCCTACAAGGTGATCCTTAATAATTGCTGGTAGGCACCTTGCAAATTAATTGCCCCGTTATCATTACATTGTGTACCCTATAAAACGAACATGACTAAACTTATCCGCATTAGATAACTATTTTTTCAAGACCAAGCAAACTAATTTTAACTTCTGGTCAATTTTGCTAGGATTCCAACTTTTTACGAAGTGCTCTCTTTGCTCTGACATCAACCACAACGTTGTCCATCTTTGGATATGCAGTGGCCACGAACCATCTCTTCCCCGTGGCGGATCCCGTCTCACCGATAACTCCAGATGGGAATTATTTATATGCAAAAGTTGGTCGATGTTGTAAAAATGGCATTTAAAAATGCATGTCAATTACTTTTTTGCAAGCTTTGATGACTTTTGTTTTGCAGATTGTCTCTGGAGGAGCATTAGCATGTGTGGGGTTTTTGGGGTTGTATACAGTATCGAAACCAGATAACCTGACCTTGACTCAACATAAGCATTTCCATGTGTCGAAACGGTATTGCTCATTTAAAGTTGCACAAGTCATTTGAGATTTCTTTAATTCCTACTCTTTTGATTATCATAGATTCTCTCTTGCCGGATGTTTGGTTACAAGCACGGCGTTCCTAGTTTATTTTATTGAGTCCTCCGTCATTAATAAGGTGCAACAAACGCCAAGGTAAAGATTAATTGGACAACATGTACAAAATGTGCTCATGTCAATCCAAAAAATTTATCTATTATATATAATATCTATTATAATATCTATTATCTCCAATACAGCTTATGGGATGGCGATCCTCCCCTGCTTTGGTAAGTATGTTTTATTTTGATGTCATTTATGGTGGTATGTGTTACTGATCTTCTAAATCCTAGGCCACTCGAAGGAGGATGGCGAATCATCGTAGCATCTTTAGGAATAACAGCTCTCTCATTAACCACATTCGAATTTCTCATTCCCTTATCTAATTTCATAACAAAAATGGCAAATGACGGGCTGCTCTATAGGAAACTAAAGTCGCCGTCGCAAGAGGATCCCAAACAGTGGAGTCCGGCCACACCTCTCGTATTTGGAGCAGTTAGTGCTCTACATAGCTCCCTTATTGACACGAAGGTGTTACTGGGGCTGGTTTCCAGCAGTTTAATGTGTATCCACATAGTTGTCTGTTGTTCCATGATTTCCACACGGTACCAAATTCGACAAGTATCTCTTCCTGCTCAAAAACGAGCAGGACATATCAAAACTCGGGGTCGACCAAATGTCAATCAGTTGAGTACTTCATTAGAAGTTGGAGGATTAGCTGGAGATGGGAGTGAGAGTTGTGGTACAAGCAATAGAGGAAATGGTCGACACTTAACATCAACACGACGCCTATTGTCGGTGAACTTTCTCCAGAAAAGTGGGTTGGGAAAACTTCCTCGCGAAGTTATTCATGAGATTGAAGTTTGTGGTCCGAGTCCAGGAAATGGAGGTCGAAGTGCAGTGCAATCTACGGATGCAAATAACGATAGAGCTTGTCTCATGCAGGATATGGACAATGGACATCAATCTACGGAACTACCGTAATTTCAAATATAATGAATGCAGGAGAAGAAAGCAATAGGTTTTTGAGGCAGGATTTTATATACAAAGTTGTTTTCCAGGCGTCGGAGAGAATCTGCCAGTGAGTTCAGTTTAGGAAGCAATGTCTCCGGATATGAATCCGACGCTGAGCAAAGTCATTCTGACGGCACCGATGACACAGATATTGAAGCCGTGATTAACGAGTATCAAGTAGGTTACAAACACATAACTCTATAAAATAGTCTGCATGAAGTTACAATTTTGAATCATTTACAGGAAAATGTTCGCGTCGCCACATTGAATGGGGTGATGCCAATGTTTCCAACTCCAGCTACAGGTCGTCGTGTTGCCCTATCCTTGATCGCCCTTGTTCCATGCTGTTTGGCCATGGCTGCATCCTTAATTCGTAGTCCGAAAGGACACTTTATTGAAATTATGTTGGGGATTTCGTCAGGACTTTTGACTTTCTTACTTTTGGTTGTCATCAGTCGGCAACCTCAGCGGCGACGAATGTCCAAATTTAAAATGCCGTGTCAACAGAGCCAAGCCCAGGGCGTTGGACCGAATCCGACTACAACACCTTCAACAACGTGCCCAGCAGGAAATAGTAGTAATGGCTCAGAAAACAGTGGTCATGCCCTCATCCCCTGGGTTCCTGCAGGTGCCGTATTCCTCCATTGTTGTATTTTTCTTCAAGGTCTGGACCTTGCGGCAACTTCATTTGCCTTTTGGCTTGCAATCGGTAAAACATGATACAATTTGACTTTCCATCACCTGATTTGCCTGAGTACTTATTTGCATATGTATTTTTGCAGGCTTGATAATATACTTCAGCTACTCAGTCACGAAAAGTGTTGCAGCTCCTGCATTTCTAAAATCCAATGAAAGGATCCGCCTGAGCACTTCACGACAATCTCTTATGACCTCGGTTGTTTGTGGAAATGTCCCTTCAACATCCACCACAACCTGCACTTCATCATCGGATGCAAATCAAGTCGATACCGTGTTACTGGCGTGATGCATAACAGAATGTCTAATACTGTTTATAAAAATGGACTCAAAACCATTTCGTGTTGAAAAACGAACTAAAAATAAAAGAATGTGACGATCACGATAGTATTTTATACGTTTCATTTCAAAAAGTCATTATCTGGGATTGTAGTAGTCATTTTGGCATTTTAGCCTATATCGTAGCTGCATCAGTGCACTTGATTGGATTAAGAATATTCGGGTGGCGAAATTCTTGTTCGCTCGCCTACGACAATCCTTATCCTTCGGATGAGACTCGGACTTATAAGAGCAAGTCCGTCTATTAAGCTTGCCTGGATAATATGACCATTTGAGCAGACTTGGGACAATAAAACCATGTTCTGTGGTTCCTTCCTTCCTCTTCGTGAGGAATGGATCTGCTCTACTATGGACTTGAGTTGATCTTGAAAATCATGCTACAAAGAATGTGAATTTTAATGAGACTGCAGTGCACCCGAATTCTTTGCTCAATCTCGGTTTTAGTTTTATACATAAAACATCAATCAAGAAATTCACAGTCCCCTGAATACAGGTATTTAATGAAAATCAGCACACATAACATAGTAGGTAGTTCATTTTCTGTGGGACAATGTGTGAAGAAATTCAGAGACAAGGATTGTATATCCAACTACAAAACTACTCCAGGCCTTACCAGCCAGGCGAGACTATTATTGGAGAACTTTACGTAGTTATCAAAAAACCACAGGAATTTAAATGTACGCTCTCTACTTCTAATCATTTTGATTTAATCTTATGAAGTTAGCATTTGTTGCAGATTTGAGTGTACGCTTAGAAGGAAAGGCTGAAGTGCATTGGACGCGGAAAGTTTCCAGAAAATCAAGAATTGGCAGAATTCATAAAACGCTTCACTACCGGGATGTGGAACGGTATTTCCTTCAACGGATAAAGCTATTGGGAGATGGTTCAGGTATACATATTTGCAACAAGTTTGTTCAATTTAGCCACCACTAACTGAATTTGATTTCCTTACAATTAGACAACTGGTCAGGATCCACGGAAAGAATGGAGACTGGAACTTCCGTTCATCCATTTACTTTCACCTTGCCTGAAAACTTGCCAAGCTCATTTCGAAGTTTAGACAATGTGGGAAGAGTGCTTTACCAAATTACTGCAAGACTGAAAAAACCTTGGTTCAGCTACGATATTTTTGCAACTATACCCTTCCAAGTTTGTGGAATGTTGGAATTGGTGAATATATTCCCAAACATGAAACAACCCTTTATCCTAGAAAGAGCAAGTCGAACAAAAAAATTTTCGGCCTACTATTGCCAATGTTTCCGAAGAGGCTCGTCCTTAATTTATTGCAAGTTGAGACTTCCACAACGTATCTTCAACCCTGGTGATGTCGTCCCTGTTCAGATAGAAGTGTCAAATGAGGCATGGGAACAGTTATGCTAATAATGTAGCGTCCCTTAGCCTCACTCTGGTTCAAAATATTGTCTACAGAACGAGACGACATCGACTTGAGGCATCCTTTGAAATATGCCAAGCCATTTTATGTCCTGGTCAGGAAGCAATTTGTGAAAATAATGGTGGTTATTTGATGCTGCTCAAAATTCCGCTACAATCCTGTCCAACCAAGCTGGGTGGTCATTGCAAACTTATTAATTTGCATTATGTGTTGAAGGTAAACATAAAATAGTAACAAACTTCATATTTAAATATGCCAATGGGTCTTATATTTTGTAATTTGCAGTTCAAAGTAGACCTGGGTCCTTTTTCAAGAAAAATGAAGGGAAAAGTCCCAGTTATGATTTCTTCAGTGCCGTTGAAAAATGATAGCATCTAGTGTTCATGAATGTAATGTTAGCCAATTTGTGAGAAATCAGAAGACTTAAATGTTCACTCTAATAATTCAGGAACGCTTTTTAGCATCGGCCTTTATCGACAGTGTCGATTGTCACTCATTCCTACGTATGTACAATAGTATTGTTCTAGCTCACATTCTTATAAATTTTATGCTCAATGCTGCACTGCTCTGCCGACAAAATAAAAGTGCTGCTTAATTGCTTCGTCCAAATTTACAAGATAAAGTTGCAAATAAATAAAGTGAATGGGGAAAAGTGTGTTGTAGCATCGCATGCAAGTCATCATTTCCGTCATTTTTCATACAATTGTCCCAGGTGAGTGCGGGCAAGGTTTGATAAATAAACTACCCACCCGGATACGGATTCCTTGGTATTGACCACTGCACCAGTTGCCAAGGGAACCAAGTTTTTGTTGGTTCGATATTCAACTTTTGTAAGAATTTTCTTTTCTTTTTTGGCAACTTCAACAGAATTGAAAATATTTCAATATTGACCTGAAACTTGACCGTGATACAACGTTTACAATTGTGAGACTACGTGACAGCAAATAGAACAGAAATACTCTGATTCGAGTAGGTGAGCAGGTGAGCTTGATTTGGTGAGAAGGTGCTATCTTTGTCGTCGCCCTAAAAATGGCAAAACCCGGAGGAGCCAAGGACCAAACAGGAGGTGCCTATGAGCCCGGTGCGGATCCTCGACTGGACTTTCTTTTCGAGTATTTGACACGATCCCTTAAGATCAAGATGGATAAGTGGCAGAAACTCGTCATGTCGGAAGACTATCGACATGTTATGATTAACTTTTTTGAAATCCCTGAACATTTGGTGAGTCAAATGAAAGATATCGTCTTTGGCAGATAACCAAAAGACTAACAAAGTAACATTTCGAATTTTGCAGATGCTGGTCATTAATTTGAACATGGGTGGACAACTCATTGCCTCGGATGCTTACCCGACTGCAGGAAAAAATAAGGCTTGCTACTTTATCAAGAAGGAGCCAGGAGTAATTCCGTTGGTGAAGGATGACCCTGGTGGTGGCGAGGCCGGAGTCCCGTGGAACCCTCATGCCTTCAAACGCAGCCTGGTTTATGGAGATTTGTCCCATCAGCCACTGGAAAACTTGGTTTGCTACATTGAACACGTAATGAGTTAACTTAATCTTTATCCAAATTTGTAGTTGTAGTTCGTAGTTTATAATAGCTTGCTTCATTTTTGCCACTATACAGGTAATCAATCCTTTAATTACTTCCGAAGTGAACCAGGAGAAATGGCCGGACACCGTTGTTGCCGATGTGAAACATCACACTCAGGAGATTTTGGGGGTTTTGTACACCATTCAAGGTCAGCTCAAGGGAAAGACTTTGCTTCCGATGCCCCTTAACTTGGAACAAGTTGATGAGAATGATGCTAAACTGGAGGCTGGGTATAAAAATGGAAATTAACGATTGATGTAGTAGATTCTTTGGTAAATAACGTGAAATTTTTCGGGTTTGTATTCCGCAGGGGTCCAAGTGATGTGGATCTACAACTAAAAACCAACATGGAGACTTTAGGTAGGTCAGTTATTGCAAAAAACATCTGATGTTTACTTCACTATACTTTGTTTATTATACTTACTTTAGTGATCAAATGGAGCCAACAAATTAACGATGTGCTCAAACAGGACTCTTCCAAATCATTGGAAACTGGGAACAATCCAACACCTTTTGTAGAACTGGCGTTTTGGGAGGAGCGTGTTCAAGACCTTCAATGTATTTACGATCAATTGAATGAGGATAAAGTTCGGAAGATTGCGAATATTTTGGAGCAGACTCAATCAACTTATTGGCCATGTTTCAAATCCATGTTTCGTAATGTTGTGGCTGGATTGGCGGAGGCGCAGGATATTTTAGTTCATCTTAAACCTCTTAAGAAACATCTGGACAATTTGCAAAACGCACCGTTTGACGAAGTCCATAAACATCTTGGACCTAGTGAGTTGTAATCTTAAGTAAAACGTTTGCCAGATAGTAGATAGGGTTCTGGGGCCACTAAAACGTTACCATTTTTTCCAGTGATGCACTGCGTTTGTCTTATCTGGGGCCATTCCAAATATTATTGCAATGCCGCAAGGATTATTGTATTGCTGCAAGAAATCAGCAACCTGATGATAGAAATGGCAAGAGCCCATCTTGGAGGAAGTGCCGTATTTCAAATGGAACCGGAAGAAGGACTGGTCAAATGCCAAGCCGTTGTTAATGCCCTCCAAATGTTCCGAGACTTGTATGACATTCACAAACGAGAGCTTCCTGTCTATTTCAATGAGGCGGACGAGGCAAAGAATTGGGATTTCCTACCTCAACTTGTTTTCAAACGATACGACAAGTTTTTGGAAAGAATGAAGAAGCTCCTTGTAAGTTTTGTAAAGTTTTTGTCTGAGTATTTTAAGGTGTTGACTGGTCCATTACAATTGAATACTGGTATATTTCCAGCTATTCTTTGACACCTCTGTTGAATTTTACAAATTGGAACGTATCGACATTGGCGGAAATAAGGGAAAATTTCTAAGTGCCAAGGTTGCAGAGTTGTATCAGGAATTTATGGATTTTTTTCAAAAATTTGGTGGACTCCAGTACGACTGTTCTGACCCAGAGGATGATAGCTTTTTGGTGGATGAGAAATTATTTGAAGAGAAAGTTTTAGATGTTGATCAACGACTGTCTGCGATCTGCACGCAAGCCTTTGAGGATTGCCATACACCGGAATCTGTAAGTTGCATATGCATAGGCAATAATAGGCATTTAAAAGACTGCAATGCTAATTCAATGTACTCTGTGTCCTCCAGTGCTACAAATTAATCCTTGCTCTGGGAAGTCTTGTCGACAGACCGCTAATCAAAACGGATTTGGAACCCAAATATCCAGAGTATGTCAAAATGATGGACAAAGACATGGTTATGATTAAGGTATAAAAATAAGTAAAAACAAATATTGAAAGCGTCCAATAAAACAAAAAAATTATGTTTTTTGCTCTAAATAGGATCAATTCGACAGAACCGTAACACCCTTTCCAACCCTTCAACGGAGTCTTATAAATCCGATCCTGCCTCCTTATTCTTCCTCCGTCCATTGGGCACGAGAGATGCGTGAACGTACCGACGAAAACTTGGAACAATTCAAATCCCTTCAACTTCCCATTGAAGATGTGGAAGTTGTGGATTTACTCAACAACAAATATGACGAGTTGGACGAAGTTTTCCTCAAGTTCCAAAAGCAAACTTATGAAACATGGAAGAAAATTGTGGATGCTCGTGGCAATGAGTGGCTGAAACAAAACATTTTTAGTCGAAATGAAGAGGATCAATCGCTCATTGTTAATTTCGGGAGCGAGGTATGGAATCGGAATGATCGGTTTTCCTGAGATATTATTACCTTGAAGAATTTCTAGCAATTTATTGTTGTGTGCGTAGTTGTGGAGTACGATGCAGGAAGTGAAGTACATGGGATACGCAGGCTTCAAAGACATTCCTGCCGTAGCTCAAAAACTTCACGATGAGAAACAGATTTTCAGAAAGAATCTACTTTTTCTGGATCAAATTGCACAAAAATATAACAAAGTTTTGTCCAGTGCAAATCCACAAGAGCGTGACTTGTTGAGCTTCAAGCTAAAAGATATTGATGACAAGTTACAAGCTGGGATTTATAAGATCAAGTGGTCCGATCCGGGTAAGAACATGTTCACAATTTATTTATTGAACAATTTAAAACAATATTGTTGATTGCTTGAATCGAAATGTGCAGATATTTGGGAATACGTGGAATCACTCATTGGTCCTTGCGATGCTGTAGAAGAAAGCTTGCAAAAATCTCAGGACAATGTCGCGGTGATAAAGAAAGTCATCCAGGGCTGGTTGTCACGCCCTCTTTTTGAGCGGAAGGATGGCAAACGTGACCAATTGTTGTGCATTGATGAGTATGCCCACACCAGAAAAACGAAGCAATACAAGGAAATTGAAGAAATGTCGGTGAAAGTTGCGGAAATGGTGGAACTTAATAAAGGCCTTCTGAAGGATGAAAATGTTCCGGATAGTGCTTGGGACGTGTATTTGGAATATTTGGATGGAATTGTGCTCGATGGACTTATCAAGACTGCGGCTGTGTCGTATGTTTTACTGGTTTTTTGTGAACATTTTGGCAAAATTACAGATAAACCTAAGTTGTGACTTTTTTGTACATTCCTTTAGCTTTGGATATCTCGTTGACCACACTGACTCCAATTTGACACCTTCACCACTGTTTGAAGTGAAAATGGAACTTAACGAGAATGAGCTGTTGTTCACGCCCGCTCTGGATTTTACGAGCTCGACCAGTTTTCTGAACTTGGTGGAGGATTTGTTGGCGGATATCAATTTCCAGGGAACATTAGTCAAGAGGGTGAAAACGGGAGGTGACAAAGACTACTTTGTGAGTTGTGGAATTTTAAATTACCCATAAAATTTTATAAATGCTGTCTTAATTAAATAACAATTATTATTAATTACAGACTCAGGTTTCGAAAGCTCCAGAAATTATGGATATGAGATCCGACGTGGAAGAGCGAGTCCAATCTGTAATGAACCAAGCTTACGAATACACGCTAAAGTTTGAACCTTTGACTTATCTCTGGGAGGATGATCGACTTGATTATCTTAATCAATTTCTTAAATATGGCCATCAACTTACTCCTGAAGAAGTTGAAATGAGAAATTCTGGAGAAGAATTTCCAGACTTTACTCCGTCCTTGGAACAATTTAAGGAAGTTGTAAGTTCGCAGGATATGAAGAAATAAACTTTTTACATCTTGACACAATTCAATTGCAATTAATAATTTGTCAATTTTTTTAGATTGACAAGTTCGAGAATTTGTACAAGGATGTGGAAAACTTTCCTCCAGACTATGTTTTCGACAAATGGTTTCGCTTGGATATGCGAGCCTTCAGACAATCCCTCCTGAATACATGCAAACATTGGAGTCTGATGTTTAAGCAGTACATGATTGACAGCGTCATTGGAGGGTAATGAAGAAAATTTGTTTCATATGTTTTGTGGAACTTTGTATAAAATTTGAAATTGAACTAATATTTATTGCCATCAATGCAAACAGATTGTCAGAACTTGCAACGTTTATTGCTGACGCTGAGAAGGGTCTCACTCAACCACTGCGTGAAGGAGACCTCAAGAAACTGATTTCTGTAATGACATGGCTTCAACAAGTCAAAGACCGACAAGTGGCGACGGACAACATGTTTGAACCCATTAAGAAGTATATCGAGCTCTTGAAGATGTACGACTACGAACTTCCGGAATCTGTTTTTGTACAACTGGAAGGTATTACTTTTAAAGTTTTAACCGTTTGTATGGAATGAGATGTGAAATTATTGACATTAATTCAACCCAACTTAGAATTACCACAAAAATGGATGAACTTGAAGAAGTTGGCAATCAAAATCAAACATCAAGTCGCGCCTCTGCAAGCCCAAGAAGTGTCTTCCATTCGGAAACGTATTGCAGATTTCGACGTCAAGCAACAGTCGTATCGTGAAGTTTTCAAGGGTTTGAAATTCTTTGAGTAAGTTGAAACATAGCTTGTATGTATCTAACAGATAATAAGGAAAGTTCCATTTCTAATAATTTTATTTGCTTTACAGCAAAATGTGCCAGTTTCCTTATCAGGAAATCGATAGTTGTCACCAGGAAATTGCAGCGTACAATACAGAATACGCGGATATCTGCGCAGCTGCCGAACTTTTTGAAGTCCATGTCCCCGAACCTAAATCCTTGCGTCAATGCGAAAAAGAATTGCGATTGAACAAGAACATTTGGGACTACACCTACATCGTTGCGTCTTTAATCGAGGACTGGAAAACGACGAAATGGGAAGGAATCAATGTGGAGAACATGGATTTGGAGTGTAAGAGAATGGCCAAAGAAGTCAAAGCAATGGACAAAGACGTCAAAGCTTGGGATACTTTTGCTGCTTTGGAGAACACGATTCGAAATATGATTTCCTCACTCAAATCCGTTGCAGAGTTACAAAATCAAGCAATTCGGGAGAGACATTGGGAAGAACTTATGCAAGCTACAAAGGTAAAGATCGGTTTATTAGTTGCTCCAAAATTAGATGAACCAGGATGGATTTCTTGAATTTCGAAATCATTTGTATTTTATCGTTAAATTCATGCAAAGATTTGGCCAAGGTTGTACAAAATGTTGATCGTAAGTTGTTTGAACTTGCAAATTGGCGTAGAGTTCTTATGTAGTACTGGACAGTATGTAGTTAGTGTAAAATTAGTTTGCTTGGCTTGGCGTTGTAAAATCTTATGGCTTTAGGAGCCATCTAATAATTTTAGTAAAAAAACTCTGCTTGGTTTAGGTCAAATTTTCCATGGATGAAACTACCACGCTGGCTGATCTTTTGGCTCTCAATCTCCACAACTTTGAGGAGGAAGTTAAAAACATTGTGGACAAAGCAGTGAAAGAAAACTCAATGGAAAAGACACTCAAGGAATTGGATACCACTTGGTACGTCTGCTAACCTCTTCAACTCTTTCAAACTTCCAACTAATTTCCAACTATTTTTATATGTGCCAGGTCCACTCAAGAGTACGAATTTGAAATACATCCTCGAACCGGAACCCAATTGATCAAGGCGTCTGAAGAACTCATTGAAATTCTGGAAGACAACCAGGTTCAACTCCAGAACATTGCCATGTCCAAATACATTGGCTTCTTTCACGAAGAAGTCGAATATTGGCAGCAACGCCTGTACATGGCAGATCAGGCAAGAGCCAATAATGTTTTTTTGTATTTTTTAATTTTATGATGTACCAGAAACTTGAGAAATTAACGGTTGTTGTTACTGTACATACAGGTTCTTAACGTCCTTGGTGAAGTGCAAAGAGCGTGGTCTCACTTGGAATCTATTTTCATTGCGTCGGAAGACATCCGAAAAAATCTTCCACAAGATGCCGCACGATTTGACAAAATTGATAAAGATTTCAAGGTATTTAATTTTTTTTCTGTCATAAACATATCCAAAATACATTTTACCACTACGTTACATTAACTTTGCTCAAACATCCTTTTTTGCAGAACACCCTGAAAAAAATGTACAAAACGAAAAATGTAGTCGAGTCCACAAATCAACCCGGAATCCTCGCCGACCTCGAAAAGCTTCAAGAGGAACTTGCCGTTTGTGAGAAGGCTCTGGCAGATTATTTGGAAACCAAGCGGTTGGCTTTTCCCCGTTTCTATTTCGTCTCATCCGTGGATCTTTTGGATATCTTATCAAATGGAAATGAACCCGAACAAGTTGCTCGACATCTTGCAAAGTTATTTGATGCAATGGCGAAACTGGATTTTAAGCAAGGTGGTCAAAAGAAAGAAAAGAAGGAAGAAGACGGAGAGGACAAGAAATCAGAAAAGAAGGAAGAGAGAGGTGAAAAGCCCACAACTGCCATCGGAATGAGGGCCAAGGATGGTGAAAAAGTCCCATTCAGCAGAGCCTGTGAATGTACGGGTCCCGTGGAACTCTGGCTATGTAAACTGGAAGACACAATGAGAGCAACGGTTCGCCATTTTTTCTCAGAAGCCTGTTCCACATACGACGAAAAACCTCGAGACGCATGGATTCAAGACTTTCCTGCCCAGACGGCCCTGTGCGGAACACAAATTGGGTGGACGACGGAAGTCAACTCTGCTCTTGGGAAGTTGGAGGAAGGCTACGAAAACGCATTGAAGGATTATCACCGTAAACAAGTGAATCAATTGAATACTTTGATTGGACTTTTGTTGGGTCAACTAAGTGCTCAAGAGCGACAAAAGATTATGACGATTTGTACAATTGATGTCCATTCTCGAGATGTGGTGCTCAAGTTGATTGCTCTAAAAATTGAGACAGCACAAGCTTTCCCATGGCAGAGTCAACTTCGACATAGATGGGACAGTATAGAGGGTGACTGCTACGGAAATATTTGCGACGCCCAGTTCAAGTATTGGTATGAATATTTGGGTAATACTCCTCGCCTTGTGATCACCCCATTGACGGATCGATGCTACATTACGTTGACGCAGTCTCTCCATTTGATTATGGGTGGAGCACCTGCCGGTATTTAATTTTTAAAAAAATTCAAATTACAGGCTCACTATCATGAATTTATTTTTGTAGCCTAATGCGTCTTTTTTGTTGTTATGTAGGGCCTGCCGGAACAGGAAAAACAGAAACAACCAAAGATCTTGGACGAGCACTGGGAATGATGGTGTACGTGTTTAACTGCTCTGAACAAATGGACTATCGATCCATTGGAAACATTTACAAGGGTTTGGCACAAACGGGGGCTTGGGGATGTTTCGATGAGTTCAATCGAATTTCTGTGGAAGTGTTGTCTGTAGTGGCTGTTCAAGTTAAATCCATTCAGGTATATTTATTGAACTAGTGTGTTTAGTAAAGATTGATATCCGAATATTTATTTCATGATTTCTTCATCATTTTAAGGATGCCATTCGAGACAAAAAGACCCGATTCAATTTCATGGGAGAAGAAATCCGACTCATTCCAACTGTGGGAATCTTCATCACAATGAATCCTGGATATGCTGGGCGTACAGGTTAGGCTTAATATGAATTATGAGTCTTCCAAACGCCGGGTATTTACTGTTGTATTTTTCTTAAAGAACTTCCCGAAAACTTGAAGTCCTTGTTTAGACCGTGTGCTATGGTTGTACCGGATTTTGAACTGATTTCCGAAATTATGTAAGTCCAGTCGACATCTTGGTCCAAGATTCTTGGATCTTAATCTCATATTCACACTATTGACCGTCAAATATTTTATGGGTTGCACAGGTTGGTTGCTGAAGGTTTCCAAAATGCTCGACTTCTTGCTCGAAAGTTTATCACTTTGTACACATTGTGCAAAGAATTGTTGTCCAAACAAGATCATTACGATTGGGGATTGCGTGCAATCAAATCCGTGTTAGTGGTTGCTGGGTCCTTGAAGGTATGTGTCATGTTGATTTTGGTTTGGAATAAAGTTTGTTAAATATGCCATTTTTTGTCAATTTACAGAGAAGTGATCCAGATCGTCCCGAAGATCAAGTACTGATGAGAGCCCTTCGAGATTTCAATGTTCCAAAAATCGTAACTGACGACGTCCCAGTATTTATGGGGCTCATTGGAGATCTTTTCCCAGCTTTGGATATTCCTCGAAAGAGAGATCTTGATTTTGAGAAGAACATTCGCGTAGCTGCCCTTCAACTTAAGCTTCAACCAGAAGATAACTTCGTCCTGAAAGTTGTTCAACTTCAAGAATTGATTGATGTGCGGCATTCCGTGTTCATCATTGGAAATGCTGGAACGGGAAAAAGTCAAGTTTGGAGAACACTTTATCGAGCCCATCAAATCATGAAACATCGTCCCATGTACACTGACCTCAACCCAAAGGCTGTGACAAATGATGAGCTTTTTGGAATTATTAATCCATCAACAAGAGAGTGGAAAGATGGCATTTTCTCAGTGATTATGAGAGATCAAGCCAATCTTACCGGAGATGGACCGAAGTGGATCGTACTGGATGGTGACATTGATCCCATGTGGATTGAGAGTTTGAATACGGTGATGGACGACAACAAAGTTCTCACACTTGCCAGTAACGAACGAATTGGTGAGTTGGTATATAAATTATTGTTGAGTATGTAATATAGAACCCATAATGAATCCATCTTAACCGTATTTATTACATTTTAGCAATGACAAAAATGATGCGTATGATCTTTGAGATTTGGACGCTGAGAGTTGCAACTCCTGCAACGGTATCGAGAGCTGGAATTTTGTACTTGAATCCTCAAGATTTGGGCTGGCAACCGTAAGGCACTTCTAAATATTAAGTTTACAGTGAAACGGAATTTGTTTCTTAAAATATTATCGTGTCATTCTTAGATATTTTGCAAGTTGGGTTGAAAAGAGGGATAGCACGGCTGAAAAGGCCAATTGTACAATTCTGGTCGACAAATATGTTCCTACCGTCATTGAAATGAATAAGAATCGATTCAAGAAAATTACGCCAATCTCTGAAATCAATCACATTGAATTGCTTTGCAATCTTCTTGACTGCATCATTACACCGGAATCTTGTCCTGCCGATTGTCCCAAGGAATGGTATGAAATTTATTTCGTGTTCTGCACCGTTTGGGCCTTTGGTTCTGCAACGTATCAAGATCAACTTTTGGATCATCGCGTGGATTTTTCAAAGTGGTTTCAAAACGAGTTCAAGTTCGTCAGGTTCCCTGCGGGTGGAACTGTTTTTGATTTTTATATTGGTAATTAGTAATCATCCAAATGTTTTTAATTCATTGATTTATTTGCTACAATGAAAAAAACAATTCAAAACTTTTTTCAGATCCTGAGACAAAAAAGTTTCTCCCGTGGACGGATCTCGTTCCAAAGTTTGAGCTTGATCCAGATCTTCCACTGCAGGTACATAAACTTTGGATGGAAACTATTCATTAAGAATTTATATTCAATAATTGAATCTCTTCAATTTCCACAATTATTTAGGCTGCTTTGGTGCATACCGCGGAAACAACTCGTGTCAAATACTTTCTGGACATGCTTATCGCCAAAGGTCATCCTGTAATGTTGGTGGGAGGAGCTGGCACAGGAAAAACTGTGATCATCAATGACAAGTTGGCAGCTCTACCAGGTATGACCAAATATCATATGATATGCATCTTCCATTTTATAAGTTACGTATGCTTCCAGAGTCTTACGTCATTGCAAATGTGCCATTCAATTTCTACACCACATCTGAAATGCTTCAACGAGTAATGGAAAAACCCTTGGAAAAGAAGGCTGGAAGAAATTTTGGACCTCCTGGAGCCAAGAAGCTAATTTACTTTATTGATGACATGAACATGCCCATGGTTAGTGAGAATAATTAAAATTATGCACACTTTCTCATGGATAACTGATTAACTCTCTTGCAATAAACTTAAAAAGGTGGATGCATACGGAACCGTACAACCTCACACACTCATTCGACAGGTAACAGTTTTGACAGAATGGTTTCATGTTTGAGTTTTTATCTTACTTTCTTCCATAACTTTACAAATATTTTTTTTCTTTTTAAAGCACATGGATTACGGTCATTGGTACGATCGGATTAAACTTTCTCTGAAGGACATTCACAACGTGCAGTATGTGAGCTGCATGAATCCAACGGCCGGTAGTTTCACGGTAAGTCAAACATTTATACGACCTACTTAATAACTTATCATCTTTCTAACTTACTTCTTTCATACCCTTTTCCAGATCAATCCACGGTTGCAGAGACATTTTGCAGTTTTCTCCCTCAGCTTCCCTGGACAGGATTCCGTGTTTTCGATTTATGAAACGATTCTGAAGCAACATTTACACTCACCATTACATAAATTCCCTAATCTTGTCACTCGCATTTGTTCAACGGTGGTGACTGCTGCTCTTGCTCTGCATACGAAGGTGGCGACCACATTTTTACCGACTGCCATCAAATTTCATTACGTCTTCAATCTCAGAGATTTGAGCAACATATTCCAAGTGAGAACAATTTTGACAAGTGTTATTTGGAGGTGATAACACATATATAATATTCCTTTATTTACAGGGTATTCTGTACAGCACCTTCGACTGCCTTCAAGCTCCTATCGACTTGGCACGTCTCTGGCTTCATGAGGCAACTCGAGTTTATGGCGACAAACTTGTTGATGACAAGGATATTCAAGCATTTAGTAAAATGGTCAGCGATAATGTCAAAAAACAGTTTGAGGTAAGTTTTAAGATGATGTCGTTGTTCAACCGGAACACAATTTTTGTACATGTCATTCATTCATTGTATGTCATATTTAATGCAACTTATTGACTGTTGTATGAATTGTGTGATGTCTTGCTATGTACCCTACAAACTGCATTCTTGATGACAGATTAGAAAGTCGGCTACTCAGCAAAATAGTGAAATGTTCTCGGATATTGTTGCATCTGTGGGTATCATTGGTTTCAAAACCTAAACCTATACCTTGTAGTTATTAGACTTAAAACAAGCACGCCATTCTATGCATGAGCACGAAAAATTGTATGCATTTCTTCTTTATGTATTAGATTAAAATGCATGATGATGCATGATGCATGAGATTTTTAAAGATTTTGCTTGCCAAAATTATTTACAAATTGATTGCAAATTAACACCACACCCACATTTTCTGTAGGACCTGGAGGAAGCTGCCGTTCTTGCCAAACCTTTGATCTACTGCCACTTCGCACAAGGTATGGGAGACCCCAAGTACATGCCCGTCGTGGATTATAGCAGTCTTCAAAAACTTCTCGTGGATGCCCTGAAATCTTACAATGAATTCAACGCCGTCATGAATCTAGTCTTGTTCGACGATGCTGTGAACTATGTTTGCAAAATTAGCAGAATTCTTGAATCCCCACGAGGAAATGCGTTACTTGTCGGAGTGGGAGGAAGTGGAAAACAAAGTTTAAGTCGACTCGCAGCCTTTATGTCCGGTCTGGACGTGTTTCAAGTCTCAATTCGGAAAGGGTATGGCATTCAAGATTTGAAAAATGATATCGCTGTCCTTTACATCAAAGCTGGACAGAAAAATTTGGTAAGTTTGGATGCTTAGCCTAAATCTACTAATCAGGAGTTTACTAATTTTTTTATTTCACAGGGAACAATGTATTTAATGACGGATGCTCAAGTAGCAGAAGAAAGGTTTTTGGTGGTTGTCAATGACATGTTGGCTTCCGGAGAAATTCCAGATTTGCTCCCAGACGATGAAGTAGAAAATGTGAT
>JAAXNX010001142.1:1781-19790 GCA_036491905.1 Folsomia manolachei
TCTGCCACGGCGTCGTTATGCTTCCTCCGGACTCCACCCATGGTCGCTTCATGACCTAAGTTGGTCTCTTCCAGTTCTCGGCGCAGGTTAGAAAGTTCCGTCTCGCGGCGTTTGTTGAGCTCTATTTGAGACGCAGTTTGACCACCGGCTTCTTCCAGACGAGCGCCAAGATCTTCGAGCTCTTTGGCAAGATCAGAGCGTTGTTTAACGGCCTTGGTCTTGGCTTGGCGTTCTACTTCAAGTTCTTCTTGAAGTTCGTCGATTCGCGCCATTAGCTCTTTAATTTGTCGCATTAATTTGGCGATGAGATGGTTTTCATCGTCTAATTTAGTTGCGAGACTTGCCATTTCTTTGTCTTTTCTTTGGATGGATTGCTCCAATTCCTTCTTGTTTCGCTCGAGATCCGCCAATGCTTCCTGATTCAGACGGAGATCTCCTTCAATTTTATTCTTCCCTTTTTCAATGTCGCACCGATGTTTTTTTTCTCGCTCGAGATTATCCTCCAGCTCATCCATGGCTCGTTCTAGTTTCACCTTGATTTTGTTGAGATGATTCAACTTGTCTTCTTGGGCTTGACAATTTTCCGATGTTGTCTTGAGAGAGTCTTGCATCGCCTTCTTTTCTCGGCTAAGTTTCACAATGAGTTCCTCTTGATGTTCCAGTTCTGAGCGGAGATTAGTGATTTGCGCTACTTTTGTCTCCGTGTCGCCCTCGAGATTCGCCAGTGCGGCGCCGTGTTCTTCAAGATCCGCCTTTAAAGAGACGATTTCTCCCTCGAGACGGCGTTTCTGATTGTTTAACTGATTTCGGGTTTCTTCCTCTACACCCAAACGATTGTTGTAGTCTCCCACTTGGGCTTCGAGTTGTTGTTTTTGTTGATTGAGTTGATTAATCTTATTCCCAAAACCTCCGCCGAGGTCTTTAAGTTCTTGAAGTTGTTTGGAGATGACGGAAACTTCAGCTTCGAGCTTTTTACCCTTGGATTCCGCCATGGTTTTGAGGGCTTCTTCTGCTTGCACGGACTCAGAAACTTTGCCAAGTTTATCTTCAAATTTTTTGATTTCATCCGCGATGCAGATAACTTTAAGTGTGGGTTTGAGGATCTTCCACAAATCCCACCAGGGCCAGACGCGCAATTTGACGTAGGATCGGAGTGATCGTTGCACGACTTCAAGTGCGAGACGTTGTTTCATCAAAGGACGATAACGTTTCTTGACGAGATAGTAGCGGACTCGGGATTGTAGCCAGACCATGATTCGGGTTATTTTGTCGTCGCGAAGTTCTTCCATTTCTCCGAGGACTCCGGCACGGAAGAAAACTTTAGTGTGGCCGACACGCCATTTGTCGGCTTCAAGACCGATGTGCTCGAAACAGGCGGTTGCGATTTTTTTTTCTGCTTTTTGTTCCGCCATTTGTTTTGAGGCGAGGATGGCGTACCTGGAAGGAAATGAAGGGTAAATATGAAGGACAGTGAGGCTTATCTTGGGTAAGAACTTACCGGAAGACGAAATCAGAGTAGGCCATGCGGTTGGGGAAACCTTTTCGGCAGATACGGATACCTTCAAGTACACCATTACCTGGAAGATGGATGGATTGAGTAAGTCAGAATTTTTTAGTAAAGTATTTTATGTCATTTTGCAAAATAGGACAAATTTATGGGGCTTCTGGACTCACAAGTGAGTTGATGCATGACCAAGTGAGAGTCAATGAGTCCGGGTGTTTTCAACTCGTTGGGAATAATGCAACGGATGAAATGAGGATGCGTGGCACGAAGAGTGGACATCAAGTTGTTGAGTTGCTCCTGGAAATGTGCCCAAAATCAAGGATTAATTGACATCACAAGTTGGCCTATGGCCAAACGGAATTTCATATTTACAATAAATTAGCCACAAGTTAAAAAATCACTCTTTTCCAGACAGGGTTAGACACAAAAAGGGACAGTGGACAAAAGGGAAGGAAAGTAATTGCACCCTGTATCCAGAAGATACCGTCTTGAACCCGGAGCCCTTTTGCTTCTTTCCTCCTAAAATAAGGTCAACCTCAAAATCATGGATGTCATTCAGGGATTGGTTGGATTGCGACAGGGTTCAAATACAGTTATTTATCGTTAATTCAACTTTTTAATTGGATAATTAAATTTAATAAATTAAACAGGGGTATGCTAGCAAAGGGGAATTCAAAATTAAATAAATACAAATAGAGCATGGGCTACAACTTGAACTTACCTTTGGCATCATCTGCACCCCCACTTTGTCCGGGATGATCCCCAAAAATATGGCAAACCAAAGAATTGGAACCCTTCTTAAACAAATCCACCACAGTGTCATTCAATGGATCCTTGTTCTTCTCGAGCCAGTTGCAAATGTTGTACGGCACCTGGACTCCAAAATTAGAGTCAGTTCCTGTTTCAATGCTAATTTATTAATGAGCAACTTACCGTTCCAGCATAATGTACACATGCAAAATGAGCCTCCGCCTGCCCAGCCTTTGGTGGTTTGGGTTTAATAAAGCACGGTGATTTGGAGAGCAAATTGATGTTCAACTTCTCAATAAATGTCTGATCCGTTGCTTTTGGGAACATGGACTCCTCCTCAAGTATGGAAAAGACGCCCATGGGACGCTCCATCATGTCGATACAAGCCTAGTCAGGTATCACAATTAATAATTATGTAAGTAATTCGCCAATAATTGTGCCACTTACTTGCAAATCCATGCCAAAATCCTCAAAAATCCAATCCAGTCCTTCCCTCTTGTACTCTTCCTGCTCCAAGACGAACATGTGATGGTTAAAAAACTGCTGCAATTTCTCATTTGTAAAGTTGATGCACAATTGTTCAAATGAGTTGAACTGGAATTAATTAAAATCCAATTAATTAATTAATTAATTAATTACAATTATTAATCAAAGTTGTTTATTCCTGCTCACATCAAAGATTTCAAAGCCCGCAATGTCCAGCACACCGATAAAGAATTGTTTCTTGTTCTGATTTTCGAGGGTGTTGTTACATTTGAGCACGAGGAATTTGAAGAGTCGATCAAAAATGGCTTTTCCCATCGCACCCACGGCGTAGTTGCATTGATTCACGTTCTGTCCCTTCACCACAAACTCCGTTCCGACCTTTATCCGGGGTTTGGTGAAGCAGTTGTACATTTCTTCACCCTCTATTCCCATCATCTTACCGGTACGGTCGCCAGCCTAAATTAAAAAATTAAGAGCATTAATGCTTGAAAATTGAGAATAAAATTGTCAAGAATTGACGAATCTGCTGGAAAATTAAGTGAAATTGACTAAATTTACATCAGGTCCATCTGGCAGGGCCTGTTCTTCTCGGCCTTGTTGCTTAAATTTAAGATTTCCCATGTGCATCACACCCGCCGTGATTTTGTAGACGTTCAGTCGCTCACCCTCGGAAAAGTTGAGGACTTCAAAAGCAATCTGGAGTGGAAAAAAAGCAATAAAATTGTTAATTAATTGAGATTATTTGCTAAATTATTAGTTTTACATGAGTTTGTTCCAACTCGGCGTGATCATCAATGGAGGGGACGGTGGTTTTGCCTTGGGACACGAAATGATAGTCCAACACGTTGGAGGAGAGAGAAAGCTTGTCCTTGAGACCAGACACGGCCCCGGACATGATTTGATAGAAAATGTGGTAACTTCGCTCCAATGGTTGCTGGGAAATGACGCGAGCCTTCTCCAACAGATCTGGGGGATACAAATTAAATGTGTAATGATTGTCATGGCAACGTGTTAAGGACCTTGTTGAAGTTTGTGTTCTTACATGTCTCAATATCAGCGGAGGCCAGTTTTCCCGAGGGTCCGAAATGAATTCGGATGAATTTACCCTGGAATTTGGACAAAATTAGGAAATTTTGGATCTTTGCAATTTAAGTAATTTATAAATATCTCACAAATCTGGAAGAGTTGTCATTCCTTGTGGTTTTAGCATTGCCAAACGCCTCCAATACTGGATTGGTTTGGACGATTTGATCTTCAAGTGAAATCTTCTTTTCCTCTTGCTTCCCAGAGGCACCCACAGAGGCAAAGTAGGCAATTACTTTCTTCGTGTTCTCCGTCTTCCCGGCTCCAGACTCTCCCGTGATGAGGATGGATTGATTCATGTGATCTATACGGAGTAACCATGACAACGGATTAGATTAGTTAATGACACAGTTAACAAAGGTTCATTGTTGTCTTACTTGTCTGCATTTCACAATAGGCTCCGTCTGCAATGGCAAAAATGTGTGGAGGCACTTCATTCCTCCGGCGTCCGTGATAGATAGCCATCGCCCTTTGGGTGTAGATAGGGTAGCGGGCGTAAGGATTAATGGCGACGCAGAAGAGACCAGAGTAAGTCTGCAAAAGAGGAGTGAAGTGTCAAGTTATTGCCAATTTATTGCATGATAATTCGCGAATTTAAGTGTTTTACATAGATGAGTTTGTGGTAGTATCGTTGTTGTAGGTTGTGGAGGACAGAGGCATCATTCAGATAAGTGAGATTGGACATGTCCTCGGCTTTCTCGTACTTGGGAGGATTTACCTGACCTACCAACGCTTTCTTAAAGGGTTTCTCCTGCAAGAAGACAGAAATTAGTGGAATAGCAATCTCAAGTTTCTTAATACGAGTACCCACATCTCCCGAGGGTAGTTTGACCGTGACGATGTCTCCTTTAGTGCCGGTAATTGCGCCTAGAACGAAGCATTCCTTGTCGTCCGGGACCCAGCAAGCTGTCTTCGCATCATAAGCCTTGGATTGATCGGCTCTCTTCATTTCCAGGGAGATGAAGAGATATTGCGTGGGATCCGGCTCTTCTCCGGATTTAAATTTTTGTTCGATAACCATGATTAAGAGAGTGGGACTGAGGATAACCTCAGAAACTTGGGTGATTAAGGTGGTGAGAACTTTGAAATATTCTTTGGATGGATAAGGTGTTATCTGGAGGTGTGAAGAGTGCGAGAACAGAGACCACACTGAGCCGGTGGATTAGTTGCTAGAGTCCAAATGTGGAGCTGAGGTGGCTGGGCATTGTCTAAAAATAAGTGGAGAGTGGAAAGAGATGAATTATGGGGAAAAGTCATTAGTGCCAAAGAAAAGGAGCAGGGAAAATGAGTGATGGGCTGGGAAGGAGACAAAAAAGTCCTTGCTCTCAATGAGAGCCTCTTATAGCTGCAAATGTGGTGCAAAGTCATTTTAAAGTATTGGTAAAAATTGCAGACAGAGCTCAGTCCATTTTCCTATCCGTATAAGAAGAAGGCAGCCAATTTGGGAGTGAGAAGAAGGCTGAAAAGAACAGAGGAGCAGGAAAAAGAAAAGTTATTTATGTCCCATCATCTCAAGTTACGGTGTGGATATTGGAATATGATTGGCATTGGGATGGATGTTGTGAGTTACTCGTATTGTCCCATTTTTGTGTCAGAGTGGAGTTGCATGATATTCTGGCCACCGCACAGTTTTAGTTTGTAGAGTATTGCATAGACAGGGTAGGTGATGATGTATATCTTCCAATGGTACTAATCTCGTCACTGGAGTCGTTTTCTACTCAGCTATGCATTGAAGTTATATTTATTTGAATCATTCCAACAAACTACTCTACAGTTCTGCATATTTCTGGAGTGCAGACCCGACTAAAGTAGATGGATGTGTGGTGACTAGCTCATTGCAAGGATTTCATATCATGCAAATATTTGGTGACTGCACTTGCAAGAAAATGTGCTCACAACTTATAATCTAATGTAATGGGTACGTGTTAAAACTCTGCTCAGACTTTCGATTATTTTACCGATTACTTGGGATATAGAATTATTTCCTGGTAATGAAAGGTAGTAATGCTAATACTGAATGCTGCCACTTTGTATCTTATACAAATAATGCACATTAAATGAGATGAGCATCATTATACGATTAGTTTCTTAGTACGGGGTTTATGTGCAATAAATATTTCAGTCAGCATCGGAACTAAGACTGCTGCAAACAATGTGGGTAATAACTGATTACATGTAAATTTCAGGACTTGTGATTCGTGGAGCTCATGTAGTTGAAGCAGACTTTGACATATTGTCCAGCAAGTGGAGGTGATAAGTTTGTACTCAAACCCCAACTTAGTCCAGTTCTGCTCGTTGCTGAGAGCAGATGCCCATATTTTCCGTTCTTCTATCAACAGGGAGAGTTAATTTGATTGTTTTCTTTAAATATTGAGAGTAAATGCATTATCTGGAAGCAGAACGGAGGATGGATGTTCTAGAATTAAAGGACGGTGCGGTGGTTCTACACAATTCTTAGTTTGTTTTGGTTTTTTACAGGTCATGGTCAAATTCTGTGATCCGTGAGAATCCGCGACTCCGTTATATTCCAAATTACTTCATCCGGACGCTGTGCCCAATCCTGAGTCTATGCAAACTCAGAATCCGCTCCTTTTTTGCGTAGAATTGTTCCAGAGCCGGAATCACTGCAGGAGATAACCACTCTGGAAATAAGGGAGGAACTGGAAATAATGAATTGGTGCACTTAACAAGGCCCAATTGGGAAATAAAGAGTCTCTTGATTTTTAGGGACGCATCTGGGAATATGAATTAAGACAAAAAATGAATCTCTCACTGGAGCAGTTAACTCTGGAAAATGTCACGGGATCACTCATCTCTCATCCCGAGCTACTCAAATTGGGTCGGTGTTTCGTAAAGTGAACTTGTGCCAGAGTAATGAACTGTAAGCGGTAATACGAGTAGCAGCCTTGAAGTTTGACGAGATCAAGTTGCAAAAAATACTATAAATTCAGAATCATTGCCACCAAAGGGAAGCATTAAGTAACTTTTTAAAATCTAAGATATGCTTGCATTATGAAGTTTGAATTACACTGCCAGGGTAGAATGACGAGCAGATTTTCAAATTGCAATTAAATTTATTCGGACATATTTTAGCATTATAAATTCATTTTACAAATAATTCATAAAATTTACTACTTTGCTAAATAATGTAAATTATTCTACGGATAAAGCACGGCATAAATTCAGATTGATGCAAGCAGATCCAAATTATGCATACATTTTATAGAGAAGCAACTAAAAACTAGGAATAATTTTATTTGAAACGAAAGATGCTAAGATGGAAAGTCTGTGGAGTTATTGTGCAAACCTAAATAATATGAGCAAACAAAAATGATGGTTACATCTTGACTGCAATCTTTTAGAGTTTATAAAATAAAACCAAATATTTCCTACACCCACTCGTTTTAGAAATGTGGGATTTCCTCCGAATCCACACCTATTTCCTACTAGCTCTCTTCCCTCGCCTGAATGAACGGCCGAGGTCTTCATCGTCCGGAAGAGTTCTATCTATTCGCATTTTTTCAATTTTGGCATGACCATCCACCGGTTTATAATAGCCTGTAATATCTACGTTAAGCAGAGCATTTGGTTCCACGTACTGCCCCTTACCAGCCAAATGCAAATCGATTGATTTACCCTTAAATGGAGCTAATCTATCAAATCCATTCGCTTTTGACATCTTTTTTAATTTAATGGACCAAGTTGTGTACGGACTGAGAACAAGGTCTCCATTCTTGAGTTTGCCGTAAACATGGTTAGAAATAGCGGGTTCATTTGTTACATTATCTTTCAAGAAACTATATTCAATCGGCTGGGTGGGAGAGAGAAACATGTAGTACTCATCATTACAGCGGTAGTAAGAACTTCCGGTGTGACTTAATTGAATTTTGTAATGTTTAAGTTGATGGTTCAACTCCTCAGTTTCCTTTGCATCATCCTTCACCTCGAATAGGAGCTCAATAAAGTTAAACTTAACGGCATCATATACACTTGTACTTTCTATGATGGGTGCATGGAGGAGGATGGTATGTCCATCGAATAACTCGGAAATATAATGTTGCATCTCCTCCGTTTCTCCATCCCATACGTGGAATGCACTGGTGAATTCCGATTCATAAAATGAAGCATTAAAAATGTATTTATCACTTTTGTCAATGACGTTCTTTTGGTTTTGTACTTTGTGCATTAATGCCGTCATCCTTTCAGCCGTACGAGTGACAACGTCATTCGTATCTTCAAGATCAAAATCATTTGGTAGCTGAAAGTCAGCTAAGAGAAGATGTGCAAATGGAAATGCAACCTGAAGTATGGCAGCTAGAGCCTTGTTGTAAACGTAGATTATGCTGTTTGACACAACGGCATTTTGCATTCGGACAATAGCCTGCTCTAATTCTGGTGCCGCATCAAAAGGCAAGGTAAATTCTTTTTGATTAATTGTAGCCATAAGATCCGCGAATTTTCGTTGCTCATTCCATTTCTCAATTTGATCGTAAAGATCAAATGTGACCACTAAAGCGTTATCAAGATTTTCCGTTAATTGCTTGAAACCAAAGTCTTTACCTAAAGTAGCAGTGAATTTCTCCATGTCTTCCCTTGTCTCACGAATATTCTTCTGAGCCTCGTACTTCATTACTTTTAAAAGAGCCAATGACTTTCCGGTAACATTGCCACCGGACCAGGAGTCAGACGCATCTTTAATATTAGCTACAAGGGGCCCGATAAAACTTGCAGCAGTGTCTTCCATCTTTTTTAAATTTGATATTTTCTTATCCAGAGCATTAATAATATCAGTTGCTTGGTCTATTTGTTCCATATCATTTTTAACGCCCTGATAAACTTGAGCAGCTGTGTTGATCATAGTTAATGCACCAAGCACTTTTTGGGCACGAGTAATTGTGCTGTTTGTGTCAGCTTCACTTTTCTCAGAAATTTTCCTAATACCCTCCGCCATGTCATCTTGGTATCCTTTCAATGCCAAGTAATCCGGCTGTGGGGCTTCGCCCCCAGTTGTAAACTTACTATGCACGGCATTAAAGCTCGCTATTTCATTACTAAATTTCTTCTCCGGTAAATCTTTATAAATTTCGTTTAACTCTCTAATTTTTTCAACAGCAAGCTCGTGCTTCTCTTTGTAAGTGGTTGATAGAAAATTTTCGATATCTGAGGAGAAGGTTCCTAATCTACTCCCAATCCCGTTAAGGGTCGTTGTAGGGTCTGGCCCGGCCGTGGCATCAAAGGCGGTTTGTGCAATGGAACTAGCCGCTCCTACCCCTGCCCCAATAGCTTGACCTACAGGACCCATCATCCCTAAGACACCGGTCACTATACCTAGTCCACCGAAAACCCCTTTGGCAATCATGGCATCTTCCATGTCTTTCTTTGCCTGCTCTGCCGCTTCTTTGTCCTGCTCGGCTTGTTCAATTAATTGATGAAGATGAGCGAGAATCTCCTCTATTTTTTTACTCAATTTGACATTTACCCGATCGACATCGGGTTGAATTTTAAGTTTTATTAATGTAGTAGCTTCCATTGTTTTATTTTGGATGTCATTGTCATATTCTGTGAGGGCTTTTTCAACTCTAGCCTGCATTTGTTGGTTTTGTTCTAGTGCCCTTTGGTTCTTGTCAGCGCCTTTCTCCTCAGTTTTTTTAATGTCTTCCAACTTCTTAAACTCTACAATTAAGGCGTGGGAAGTTGTAAGGTAGCCTTCGATATTAATAATGAAGTCACTACTATGATATTGTAAGGAGTTAAGTTTGGAGAGGAGGGCGGTGTAAGCTAATGCCAGAGCTTTCTTTTCAGCTAGGCCAGTCGCGTTTAAAAGCCTTTTGGTTCGAACTGTTTTACAATAAGAGTTCAGCGATAAAGCTCTCCCACTGTGTATGCATTCCCTGACGCTGTCATCGTGTTTACATTTATTTCCGTCGTATCCTAAATGATTTGTTTCTCTCAAAGTCATATTTGGATAACCATATCTGGAACCGTTGATGTCTTTTTGTGGGAGGACCCCTAAACCCAAATAAGAACATGCGTAAGGATAGTGAAGACTGTAATCCCAAAGAAATCTTCGGGTTGTACAAATTCCTTCTTTTTTATCGGGTTCGTAGCCTATTTCATCACATGGCCCATCGTACTGGGAAGAATTCGAACAAGCTCCACTCCTAAATTCAATCAATTCCGTAGTATACCCATGACTAGTCTCCATATTTATGATATGTGCGGTTAGGTCAGCATTTAAGATCCACGTTTTTCCCGCAACCAAGCATTTATATACATCGGAAATCTTACCTATGTGATAGTGATAGGGATCGAGTCGAAGGAAAGTTAAGTTTAGAAATTTCCCGTTAAAGTCAAAACCACGGTCAAAATCAAATGATTGCCTTTTCTCGAGCTGAAACTCATCGTTGTCTTGAATATACCACAAATAGCAAGTCCCATTGTGATACATATAACCATTGAGTAGACATTGTTCTCTGTTGTAACCTTCAGTTTCAGTCGGTGCTTCACACCTTCGAACGGTCTCACACTCTAAGAGATGAGTTCAAACCCATAGGAGTTTTTGTGAAATTGAGTATACGAGTCAATGTATTCGAAATTAACTCTTCCAGAAAATCCGTTTTATTTGAGCTTGAAATCAATTCAATCTGAGTAGAAAGTGTGTTTAATTGCATGACCTGTGTAACATCCTCAAGTAAAGATAAAGCGCTGTTGGTTTGAATTTCGTCAACCTCTTTGTTTTGCATCATATCCACGTAAAATGATTTCAATATTTTCAATTTATTAGCAACAGCAATGTCCTTAAATAAAACTGCGAATCGTTGAACACTTATCATCCCAGTATCATTTAGATTAAATGCTCGATCCTTTTCATCACCGTTTTTTTCTCCGTAAAATTCTGTGCTATTTAAAAACATAACCGGTAATATCGCTAGTTATACTGGTACCGCACAGTGCCATTGATGGTAGGAGAAAAAAAGGATTATAACTATCGTATGCGGCGGTAAAAAACGGATGATTTTGTAAATGACCTACACTCCCCGTTTTTTGCACTATATCAACGCCACGTTTACCACTAAGCTGAATTATGTTTATTTCCCCAGGAAATCCCCCATAGCCCATGATCCCCATCATAGGCACCCCACCGTTGTCCTCACTATACGCACCCCACCATATATCAGTATGCCTATCCCAAGTTGTTCCCCCTAGACCACCTTGCGAGGTAACCGTCAAATTTCCTGTTACAGTTTTGGTTATCACGCTAAAACTCCCTCCGATACCTCCTCGACCAGAGAAGTTTTCATCACAGGAATAGTTGTCCTTTTTTTGCGCTTTAATACTACCGTCCTCCCCTTCCTCCCCTTCCAAATAAACTAGTCCATCCCCAATCGCTTCCACGAGTGGAGTCATAACCAGAAATGATTTACTACCTAAGTTCCCAACGAAACTAAAATTTTTGATTATCACTTTTTCTGAGGCTAGTATCACGTATTGAGGGCGCAAAGTCCCATTACAACTTTTGAACATCTCAGCAGTTGTAACATCTAACGTGATGACACTTCCTTTTAAAGTCAGGACACCTTTCTCCTCACAATCATGACTAACAGCGTCCGAGACATCCTCCATTACCTCGTCAATCTCCACGAGTTCCTGAGCCGTGGGCACTTTTCTCACCGTCCCACCCTTTACCAAAGTTCGACCCTTGCTTGTCTTTGTCTGGTTTTCTACCCATTTTCTATAATTTTCTAAAACTACCTTTTCCACCATGCCGGGCTTTTTTTCAGTTTCAGCCAGAGTTTTGCCCATTTCACCTAAAAAACTGTACCACAGCTTTTTACTCGCTATGAAATCCGTGAGCTGGGCCAATTTCAATTTCCAGGCGTCACTAGAACTTTCGCCAGTCTCTTGTTCGCCAATCAGGGAGGAAATAAATTTGGCTGGCCCTGAACTCTTGAATAGATCAAGCAGCAAACTATTTGGGAGTTTAACCAGCTCCTGTACTTTAGACTGCGTTAATAACTTGACCATCTTTTCTGGTGTTTCATAACTAGAGGAAGAGTTAATTCCGAGTAAAACGTGCTCGTGCTTAGAAAGCAGAGCCAGACTTAAGTTTGCCTGGGTGGGATTAGAACCCATTTCAAAGTCAGTGTCATCCTCAACTACGCCTTTATTAATTTTGTCCCGCAATTGGCGTTTCCACTCGGTAAAAGACGTGTTAAGAGTGAATTCAATCTTTGTTTGGAAAACATCCAAATAATTGGAGAGATTGGAGAGAGATTTTTCGTTTAAAAAGTGACCAAAAGGTAGTCCATCCTCGAATGAGGCGTGACTATAATTAATTCGAGCTAAGCCAGTAACTAAATTGGATACATTTGGTGTGACAATGTAAATATTCTGGGCAACTTGTAACCCGTCCACAACTTTCTCTTCGTGGCCGGAATCCGACCTGTTAGCCAACCGGATTTCCTTTTTATGGTTTTCTAAACCTGCCTGAACTCCGGCTATTATGATTTCGTTGCCTAGTTGGCCTTCATAACTTATGGCTAGAATGGTACTGTTCTGGATTTGTGAGTGATGAACGAATTTTGAAGCTCTGGATAGGAATTTGCCAAAGTCTTTCTCCCAATGGGAGTTATTCTCTTGGTATTCAATAGCTAGAACCACTTTTACGCCTAGGATAGAATCTGCCACTTTCTGGCTGAGATACGATGCCGTTATGTCCTGCCTAAGGTTTCGTTCTGCCATTAATGGTGGTAGGATTGTGAAATGGTAGCCAGTGACCTTATCTACTAGTAGCCTAGGATTGGTGACGGAATCAAAAGCGGTTTCTAAACCTGGACCCAAGCGGAGGGTCTTGTTGAGGTCCCCCGTTGAGTTGAGATGGCTTAGAAGTGAGTCCGTGACATTGGAGGAGTTGGCGAGGATGATGACAGACAAGGGAATGTCCGGTGGAGTCCGAGTATCCTTAGAGTTCTTGATAAGTTGATGATAAGTCCGTTCTATTTCAGGGTTCACTTTCTTCCATTTGAGTGCGGGAAGGTCACGTTGAATTGGGGGCTGGGGATGTCCGTCAAGGAAGGACAGGTAAATCATGCAGGCCAAGAAGAAGAGAGGAATCCGGGGACAAGCCATGGTCAGAGAGGAGGGAGGGGTTCCTGAAAATAAAATTGTTAGTGACGGCTTTATAAAGGGTTTGAAAATAGTGTCACAGGTGGGAAAAGATTTAAGGTTTAAGAACGCTTGGGTGGGAGGTGTGACGAGTTTGCCAAGGTTAAGGACGCCCTTGGCTCAAAATTAGGATTGGGAGTTTGTAATTTTTAATCTTTTCCCTACCTCTTTGAAAGCTGGAGGAATTCGGTTTGTGTGGATGTTTTGCTTGTCTGTAAATACAGAGCATTATTTATTTTTCAAAGTTTTAAATTTCAACACGGGCAATATTTTTACCTTTAGGTTGACAAACGTTTTCTTAATTTTGCAATAATGTGGAGATCTGAAAAATAAAAAGAATTAATTTTGTGGCATAAACAATTTTTCAATATCATCCACATTTTTGAAGAAGAATGGATATTGGAAATATTTTTAAAGTTGGGCGTGTGTATTTAGGTGTCATGTCAAATTTGGGTGTGGTGTATGTTAGAAGGAGAATGGGGAGAACCACAATAATTCGGAGAGAATGGTGCTACCTTTAACCAAGATCTGAATCCTGGACGAGTTTTTTGTTAATAGTTTCCTACACCACATAATGATTTGTTAGTATTCATTGAAACAACGGAACTCAATTTGCTCTAATTTTATATTTGCATACCTTGATGCATAAATGGGTGTTGCCACCGTACCCAGAAGTCGAGGTCAATCTGACCGAAACACTTGTCTGTAATATAAAAAAACGATTAATTTAATTTTTTGGAAATCCTTGTGTAAAATAGTTCTTACGAAATAAATTACTTTGTAAAAAACTACAGCATTCAATGTAGGAGAAGGATGCCAGTTTTCGGAGGAAGATTGATTTGGTGAGTGGTACGGAAAGTCTGGGTGGATTTTTGCTGTCTTTTGAATGAAGCTCAATCCTTCAGCTTCTTTAGCCGATATGCTGGACAAGAGTTCCTGGACTGCAGAATTAAATCAATTGTTAGCCTCACAATTTCAACCTAATGGACAGGTAATTAATATTTTTACCTTTAGTCTGACAAACTCGGTAATGCGGAGATGACAATGGAGAAGAACTGGCTGAAAAATAGAGAAAATTAAGTTTAGTTGCATATTCATTTTTAAATATTGTCCACAATTATATTTGAGAAGAATGGAATATTTTTTTAGAGTTGGACAAATGTATTTAAGGGTCAATTCAAATTTGGGTGTGGTTTATGGTAGAAGGAACAACGATAACTCGGAGAGGGTGGTGCTACCTTCAACCAAGATCTGGATCCTTGACGAGTTTGTGGTTAAAACCTTCCTACAAAACATAATTTGTTAGTATGCATTGAAACGAGGTAACTCAATTTGCTCTAATTTTATATTTGCATACCTTGATGCATAAATGGGTGTTGCCACCGTACCCAGATAAGGTCGAGGTCAGTGTGACCTATATATTCGTCTGAAATAAAAAAATACACATTTTAATATTTTGGAAATTCTTGTATAAAATAATTGTTTGGAAATAAATTACTGTTGAAACTACGGAATTCAGCTTGGATGATGAGTTGAAATGGAGAAGAATTTAGGAGAAGGATAACAGTATCTGTACTCGGTGGAAGGTTGAAGATAGATTTCGTGTAGTATTTGAGATGAGGAAGTCTGGGTTGGAGAGAATAATTGGATTTTTGCTGCCTTTTAAAATAAGTCAAATTCTCCGGCTTCTTTATTCAAGATGCTGGACAAGAGTTCCTGGAATGAAGAAATCAATTAACGTTAGCCCCATAAATGATGAAACCTTGCTGAATGGTCTTATAGTCACCTTCAGGTATTGAACGGAACATAAATTTGTAATTCAGAAAATGAAGATTTTTCGTGTTTGGTTCAATCGAAGCACCAGTTGTTGGCGACACCAATTTTTGTGTCCCCTGTTAAGGAGAGGCACTGTAGTAAAAAGAAATGAGGTCAATAAATTGAACTAGGAAACTTTTTTGTTTGTTTTATGTATTGCAAATATTTATAAAATATTTAAGTTTACCAGGAATTGATTTGTGCCAAGAGTGGAGTTCTGTTGGTGAGGGAACTTGTGGGCGAGTTTTTTGCCAGAAAATTTGGTAATTTGAGCGTAGAACAAGGACAGCTTGACGTAGTTGGAGTCAACCCGTCTGAAAAGGAAACCAAGATTTTTTTGAAGTCTTCAAAATTTGGGGGTAGAATGTATTAATTAAATTAAAATTAATAATTAGTACCAGCTTTTGCTTTTAGCCTTGAACTTTGAAGAGACGTTTGGAGAAGAACTTTGAACTTTTTCACAGCACAACTAAATTGCAACTGAGTCCAGTGAGAGAGAGTTACCAGAAAGTGTGCCTGGTACGGTTGTTTAAGTTTAAGAACAAGCAATAAATTCAACACAATGCAGTACGGAAAGGAAGGACAAACTTTCGAGGTTGGACAGGGTGCCAATAATTTTGCGATTGTGCCCGATCGCAATAAATTGATGTTATATAAAATAAGTCCGTATACTCATTTCAAGGAATATCTTGCAGGCTATGAATTCTAGTATGACCGGAGCAGTTTGGAACCATGGAAGGAAATGGAGGAGCACTCAATATTTCTTCACGTAGTTAATCGTGACCAATGCTTCATTTTGAATGGAGTGACGGAAGCGATTTCTTATTTTCTAATTTCTAATTCATTTAAAAGTCGCAATATTTTTATGACCCACTTTCTCAGGATTTATTATCCATTCATCGGTCTATGTGAGGTTAAGTGTGGGTTATAGAGCTGGAATCAAGTTACGGCAATAAGTTAATTGTGAACGGTGCTGTATTGTGATTGGGATGACGGAAGGAGTTTCTCCCGAAACTTCGGATTGGATGAATGGATTGGATGTAGGGTTAACAAGTGCTCAGATGACATTCATGCCACACCATTTTTTGGTGAAGTATTAATCTTGTCATTCATGTATTTTAAAAAAAGAAGGAAATCTTTAAAATATCCACATCCAAGTTTTTGTGGACGTCGTAAACTGATTGAAGTTTACGAGCTCAACTATAACCTCGACACATGTATTCTTTGGGACAATCAAGAATAAAGTAGTTGATTAGTTTTGGCAGTCAGCGGAAATGTATTAATTAACAATGGAAAATTTCACTTCCATAGCTGAATGCCAATTTTATCGGCCACTTTCTAAATTCATGGTTCGCCCCACTGATACCAGGATGTTTACTGATTTCAAATTAAATGAAATGCAAAAAGTGTCCAGGAAATATATTAGTAATGCAGTATGAACTCCGCAAATTTCTGACGACTGTGCCAAATTCAAAACAGCCTGGAATAGTAGTAATGTCTGTAAATTTAGAGCAAAGATAATCATGTAAATCCACCTACATTTTCTGCGTTTCATACAATGGAGAAATTATCATAATTTCTCTTTCTCTGCTGATAAAAGCCTCAGGTTTGTTTGACATGTTCCACTTTCTCATTTTGGAGCTTCCTGGTTTATCCCATGTCATGCGTGAACTTCTATTATTATGATATGAAACTCAATCTCTCCAAGATTTGAGTTCAATTGGAATAAACTCTCAATTTTATAGTATTGAACTTCCATTTCATTTCCAGGTGATCAAATTTCTACGGCTGGAAACATTTGACTGACTCCGTTATGGATCTTTGGCTAAGAATTAGAAAAAGATTCATGGCAGAAGTATTTTTTAAGACATATTAAACACAAAAGACATATTAAACACAAGCGACTTTCAAGTAGTTTTAGGCAGGGTCAAGTTGCCATTGTTGGTTTAGAGTTTCTCTTCATATTTTGTGCTCGAATTTTATAATGAACAATGGGTCGTTAATTAAATGACGACTAAATGGAACAATGAGCATGCTTTTCTGCTGTTGCTGCTAATCTGCTCTTGATGCATTTTTGGTTGCGACTCGAAATAATTTTGTAGACCACGACATCTCCACTGTAACTTTCGAAACGGCAAATCAACAATGAAGTTACAGTTCATTCAATCCAAGATTTTGTGAAATAAAGTTTTAAAATGAAATATCTGACTTTAAAGGATTATTGATGCTTCCGTAGGTAGCTTTATTAATATATAGTTTTCTTTTCTTTTCGAATGTTTTTCATGAGAGCTCTCCATTTAACTTTGAATGTCAACTTGCAGGTTAGCAAGGGCCAAAGAAAATCATCTTCAACCGCTTCGAGTTGTCAAATACTTTTTGGCACATCGCCGTAGCTGGGTCCGAATTGCAAAAAGAAACAGATTCTGGCTGAAACATTTTGCAAAAACATGTGTGAATAAAACATGTGCAGTGTGAAACACAAAAATGACTCTCAAGTAGTTTTANGCCGTAGCTGGGTCCGAATTGCAAAAAGAAACAGATTCTGGCTGAAACATTTTGCAAAAACATGTGTGAATAAAACATGTGCAGTGTGAAACACAAAAATGACTCTCAAGTAGTTTTAGGCAAGCTTACGTTGTCGGTCTTGCTTTAGAGTTTCTCTACATACAGAGCGTTGGGCACGATTATAGAAGGTCTCGTTATTTGTACATAGCTCATTTTCTCCTAGATGTATTCGAGAATTTCAAAAAACATAGTAAAGAACAAACAATTTTCTGCATTACGTGTTTTTTCAATTTTTTTAAATGCATGCAAAAAGTTCCAAATTCGCCCTTAAAGAAAGCTTCTCGCAATGCAAGCAGTTTGCAAAGGTTGGATGACCTGTAAAAAAGTGATGCAACACCTCAGCAATGAAGGAATCACATTTTCCGATAACACAGTCTATCGTGCTGAAAAAATTTAGATCGTAATGTGTTTGGATTTTCTACAGCCTCGATAAGTTACCCACTCCAAAAACGGAAAACGACGCTTGTGATGAAATTTGCAGTGGGGCCAAAAATAGAAACCCCACTAACCCAAAATCAACTAATTAATAAACAGAAAGTGTCAGAGTGTACAATAATAGGTCGGATTTTGTAGAAGATTTGGAAGAGAAAACTTTCAAAACTTAAAAATTACCAAAATTTTCAAACTTTTTGATGGAATAT
>JAAXNX010001143.1:0-19781 GCA_036491905.1 Folsomia manolachei
AGCCTTTTTATGTTGGGGAATTGAAATAAATTTAATTTAAATTTAACTCGCTTCGCTTTAATTTAGAGAGTGTAAAATTTTCTGCTTTGGAGCTGAATTAATAAAAAAGTTAAACGGAAAAGGAAAATATCAGAATTGGTCCATCATTGTAGAGATATCTTGCGACATTTAAATAATACATTGAAAAAATGGATGAAAAATTTAGTCATATTCAAACCAAACAATTTTCATGAGGGCAAAAAAAACCGTAACTAAATTGGAGCCAAATGTTTGATTGTTTTTTAAATCATTTATTTACGTCAATAGCTTATTACCTTTTGTCCGAGTTTAATTTTCATCTGAAAGTAAAAATTGATCCACTAAGGTAAATAATTACGCAAGTATTTTTTAATCACGTTTTTATTGTTATTTTTTTAAAAATTACCATTAGAAATATTGTGTGAGCTGAAGATTACAAAAAGTAATTTAAAACAGAAATGAAATTGATATTTCAAGGGAAATTATTTATTTACTGGTCGTTTGTGTTTCCTGAAACCAAGGAACAACTAATCTACGGATGTAATCAGTCATCGTGCAAATGACCAAAGTTCCAAAAAGAAATAAGGCTGATACAGTTAATCCATAGGCATTGGCGTATCCGAGAGCAAATACACTCGGAAATAAAAAGAGAGAAAAGTTTGGAATCCCAAAAGTTGGAGAGGCTCTCAAAATCTGGGCGAAAGGATCCAATTCAGATATCACAATGAAAAACTCAAAACAAGGAAAAAAATAATAAAACAACCAAATCAGTATTTTGAGTAAGTAACCAAGTTGCGGTAGTCCGGAGTTTTTGTTTTGGATACCAATCTTCGTGAGCAGTGACAGTAATAAGTTAGTCACGGAATTGGTTGTACAACCACAACTCCGAGTTGGAGTCTCCAACTAATGTCAAGAATATTAGGAATAAAAATGAAGCATTAAAAAAGCAAAAATATTTTCCAAATTATGTAAATTGGTTGATTAGTTGGTCCTTGGTTTCATGAAAATTGAACAATTGACCATTCCAAAATACATAATTTCCCTCGAAATTAAACAAATAGCTATAATTTAGTTGGAGCTACTTTAATGTAAGCTACGGGTTGGAATGATATCAATTTCATTTCTGTACAATTCCTTTTTGAAAGTCCATAAAAGTGTGCTACAAGTAATCTCGGTGTCCATTTATTCCAGGTAATCAAACATCCTGTTCCAATTTAGGTCATAAAAATCTTCGTGGATTATGGTCTTTTCTTGCAATTTTTTTCGGATATGTGATTTTTTATGAAAATTAACATCGGTCAAATAGTTCAAACAATTCCTGATATAATGATATAATTTTTTCCAGTAAGGAAAATAAGTTACAATTTGACTTTGAGCTACAACTCCACGTTTCATTTCCAAATTTTATAATTTTCTACGAATCCAAGGGAACTATAATTCAAGAATAAAATGATTGCTTTTCCCAATTTTTATAATTTTTATTTAATTTTCTCAAGCAAAAGGCATAGATTAAAGTTTCATTTTCTGCCTAACTTTAATTCTAAGCTGATTACATTCCATAATTACTCAGTGAGCAAGGATTTGCTACATTAACAGGATAAGTAAAGCTTTGACTTTGACTGACTCTGGCCACGAATTTAAGGCTTACTCAGTAAATTCCTTGTCACAATTTTTCAACAAAATGATCCACATTTTAGAGATTACAATTTTTGCACAATTATTGTGCCACAATAATTCAAATTTATCTCAACTTTAAAGTGCATCCGTGTCATTAAATCCTTTCCAAAGTTTAGTCAGAGTGAAATTACAATGTTATTGCTAGTCTATGCATTTTATTGCTTTGTTATAATTATCTGTAGGTGAATTAGTGGAACAAGGTAAATATTTGGAATTGTTGGAGAAACAACAAAAAAATTGTGAAATATTCGTACAGTGCGAATCGCACCTTAATTCTTTTAAAGCACCATTCTCCCTAATCTAGTTGATTATAGCCTTCAAATCTTATTTTAGCCGTGGCGGAAATGGTGTCAAAATAAGCAACAAAGTCACGGGGAGCAGGATTAGAAGCTAGAAGTTTGTGTAGATTCGTGACCCTGGGTGTTCAAGTACTACTCAAATCCTTCAAGTCGCACAGGAACCCGTCCGGGACTAGGGTGTGGGTTGAACCTGGGCCAAAAGATTCCAAAAAGTTGGTCAATTATTGTGCAAAAATGTTTGCCAAATAGTTTGGTAAAAGATTTTGCAAACTCTTACCAATGAGTACTTCCCAATTCTTCGCACCAGCCGTGACCTCATACGCAGAGCGCATCTCGGAGAATGTGACTCCACCCACGATAAAGATTATGATGCGTGGAACATTCTTTATTTTTTGTTGCTCCTTGTTTTGATGCCATTGGCCGTATTGGGTGCTAAAATAGTGGCAAAAAATTAATAATGTTACTAATTTTGCAGTGTTCTAAATCCCTGCTCACCTTCCACCACCCTTAGATCGATAACTGGACACAGCCCTTCCTGCCCAGATTGGGAAATGCTTCTGATCCAGCTTATCCTCAATCATTTCCTCCATTATGTCCTTCACAATCGGGGTCCATCTCGACATTTGATAGGTTTGCTGGGTAATCCGCTCCTTTCTTGGCATTACGTAGTTTTTGATGCGTTTTGCCTACAAAAAGATTGCAAATCATTAAACACAATATCGCCAAATTTCGTAAAAATTCCCAAATTTTGAAGAATTTTGCACAATTAGCTACAAAATCAAGTGTATTTCCACGCACCTCATTCACATTCACACCCAGATTGGTGAGATTCGTGATAATGCATCTCATTTCGGCATCAATATTCCCGTGTTGCATCAACTTGTTGAGATTATCCTCAGAAATCCCGTTCTTTGACAGGATGTAGAGAAGGATGATGCGAAGTTTCTCGTAGCTCGAGATTCCGACGGAGTTATTATCCAGGAGGATGGGAACCATGGATTTCATCGGGTCCTTGACTTTCTCTCCTTCTGCCGTGGTGCCCATGGCCAGGTCCTGTAATTTGCAAAAAATGTTGGCAAAATATTTGCGAAAAGTTTAAAAAAAGTGTGCAAAATTTCGTACCTGTTCCACTCGACACAATTTATCCACCCTGTCTTGATAGGCTTTCATGCAATCCTCCGCGAGATGGAGGTGGACCGAGTATTTGGAAAGTTCCTTCTGAAATTGGGGCATCTTTTTTATCATTTGTCCCAAATCCTTCATTGAGGATTTATCTCCGGCCGACATTTTCTTGGAGTCGGTGAATTTCTTGAGATTTTTAGTGACATTTCTGAAAAACAAGGCAAATATAATTGCAAAATTTTCGAATCTAAGTTTGCAACTTCATTATTTTGCACTCACGTCGACACCACGGCAATATGCTGGTGACGCAGATCCACCCACAACTCGTCCTTCTCATCGAGAAGCACTTCCTTCTCCGGAGCGCCGGCAGATGCTTCGTATCTAATTTAATGTCAATTTGCAAAATAAATTAGCAACCTAATCACAGTATTTTTGCCAATTTGAGCCATCTCACCTGTAAACATCATTCTCAATGTTCAACAAGTCATACGCCATGGCTTGGAAGGTGAGTTCATGAAGAAGTGGAGACACGCAGTCGAATCCTCTATCCAGAATTAGCAACTGAGATCTCGCCTTCTCAGGCCCTTCCCCCATTGTGGGGTCGTCGGCCTTGTAGGCATCCAACTTCTGTTGAAGCAGTTGCGCCAGTTCTATGTTCTTGTCAAAGTCCGCACTGTTCAGAAATAAAGTATTGTTATTATTGTTATTATTGGAACAATGAAGTATTGTTGGACAAACAAAGTACCGATATCTGACTGTTGGATATTCTCCCAAAGTGGAACAAAGCGTGGCAATTTGTTCTGCCATGCGTTCCATGCAAGCACCCCGAGCAGAGGAGAGGCTTGGATTGTAGTAGAGCTGAAATGCTTCGGGACAGCCGAGGGAAAATACCTGAGGGACAGAGAAAGTCGGTAAAGTTTTGGACAAGAATTATTAAAATTTGGGAAATTTAGCGAACCTGGCTCTCATACGGGAGAAAAGCGATGTTGATCTCTTTCAGGGTTTTGATTCGTTTGCCACAAGGAGATTTGCAGAGTTCGTTGAATAGTTCTTCGGGGCAGACTAAAAGAAAGAAAGTGTGACAATTTCTAAAATATTGTGTCATACAATTTTTGGGATTTTGTTTTTACCTTCTGTAAAAAAGATATGAACATTCCGATACATGGCTCGATTCAGGTTATCAAAATCTGCCATGATGGCATTGACCGCTTTGGAGGTGGGTGTCACCAAGTAAATGCAATCCATGGTGGGCAAAGGTTCTCGTCGCTTGTAGACGTCTTCCACAATTGTTATGCCTGGTTTGATTAAGAACGAGTATTTATTTTGCATTTGGAATTATTTGCAATATTTTTGAAATGTAATGTTCGTACCCTCAGCCGATATCTCGTGCATTTTACAGCATGCTGAGATCATCCGCATGGCGAGATTGTCGACTACAAGGACCCTCCACTCAATTCCGCCGGGTTTCTTGGTTTTTGTCTTACCCGCTGAGCCTCGGACGACCTCGTTCATGATTTCTGGAGATAAAGCAAGATTAAATTAAGTCAATTTTATGTAAAGACAGGAAGTAATGACCAAATTTTGGCCAAATGAATTAAGAAATCTTGACAAAAATATGATAATTAGTCAATTTTCTCCGAAACTTACTCAATCCCACCAATGTTTTGAGTGCCATGATGAAATTTTAGCGTAATTTTTGAGTTATTTTACAATTTTATTTATGAAAAAGAGCGATAACTCGCCCACTTTTGGCTAAGGTGTGATAGGAGGGAAAGTGAGGGTGGTGGTGGGCAAAAGGAAAGACGGAGAAAGTGAGAATTTGGTTACTGCACAGACGCCAAAACATCCAACCCGACTTTCTCCTATATACTGCAGTAAAGTAGTAGTCACGCTATGGGTGTGGGACAATAGTAACAGGCAAGAGAACTGTAGTCAACTCTAAAGAGTGTGTAGGTACATGCGGAATTTCTCCGGGTTCGGTAGCAAACCCGGAGAAAGTTCGGGTCACCTTTCCTTACGAGACTTACACTCTTATATTGGGATAATTGCAAAGAGTTGAGGAATGCGACAGTTAAATGCATGGAATTTATGGATTTGAAAAATAATTAAACATTTCCATTTACTTTAATATTGAATATGTATTCCCAACAGAGTAAAAAATTAAAAAGAAGTGCTTTATCTATGTAATGGGGTCGTAAATGTCAGAAAATATTGAAAATAACTGGAATTTAATTGACTTCAATTAAATACCGCGTAATGTCCAATTATGACTGTATCTTTAATTTTTAAATCAAAATAATGCCATTTTGTAAAAATTACAAGTGCTTGGCAAAGAAGAACAAGCTTAAAATTTCAAGATTATGGAGTTTTAACATATTTTATTATTTAGTCGGATACGGAAACCAGTCAGACGACGTCATCCCTATTGCAATGACGCTATTACTTTCAAATTATCATGAATTTATTCCTCGTAATATTTGCATCTGAGTGATTACAAAGAGACACAATTAATCCACAAAAATAAGCATCGCATTCACTTTTGTGATGTCAACTTAATTTACCAACCCATACACAGAGAATAAAAGAATGTGGACCTGACTCAAATCGTAGTTTTACGTCTCTACGGGATTTATAGGTCTACACAAAAATAGAATAATCCATTATACGAATGCGTTGTGTCAGTTATTGGTAATAGACAAGGGTCCATATTTTAGTAATCCTTTCATATAAAAGGCTGCCACTATTTTTGGAAAGTATTCAGACCGTCCCTCAATAAAAACTGCAGTGCACCATTCTTGAGGAAAGAAATGCGTGTATTGGATTGAGCCAAGATTACTATTAATACCTTAGCGAAGGGCACAAAAACTAACAGGATTCATAATATTGTGGGGTACATTCACCTTTTAACGGTTTAGGCCTCATTGAACTCGACCCTTAAAATAAAAACGGCGAATTTTACTACATTTAGTTTTGAGCTCCAACTCCAGACTCGAGTTAAAAGTTTGATTGACGGCTGAAGACGGAAGACACACAACTTATTTCTAAGAAATTTTGAATAAGTACTTGTAAATTTCTTGAATATTGCAACCACCATGAAATTATTAAGCTTCACACTGCTCCTGGGTGGCATTGTTCCATGTATTTTAACAAAAGGATTGGATCTTTGGGGAAGTTTTGGTGAGTTTGTCAAATTATGAGAGGAGTTTTCCGTGAATTTCGAAATTACTTTGTTTAAATACAGGTCCAAGGAACCAAACTAAGGAAAGTTTGTGGTTTTATGGGAGCTCAAGAGTAGGACCACCATCCGAGGAGGCGTGTGCGGAAATATTTACCTGTAAGGGGAAGGAGTTTGGATATTATCCAAATATCCATAATTGCTCGACTGCCTTTGTAATTAATTTGAGATAATTGGTTGTTTTTATGGAAACTAATGTTAACTTTTCTCGCAGAACTGTGAGAGTGGAGGACTGTACACCGTAATTTGTCCGAATGGATACGAATTTAATCCTTTTTTTGAAGTAAGTTAGTTGAGCAACTGTTTAAATTATGAGTACAGATTTAAATTTCTGGTTCTGTAGTGCGTAAGAGGTTCAGGATGCGTTCCCTGTCCTGAGTCCGCCATCCCGGAATTCTGTTACCAGCCATTTTCCTGTTCTGGTAAATCGGACGGATGGCACAAAAATCCCTGGGATTGCTTGACTTATTTTATTTGCAAAGGTGAGACAACGTGATACAGAAGGGACTTATCTTGCAGAATGTTTATAAAAACTAAACCATTGTAATATTTAGATGGGGAGATTTACACGGAAAATGATTTTGTCCCGGATTGTCCACCAGGCACGAAGTATGACCATGGTCTTAAAGTAAGTTCCTTATTTCTATTCTCAGCTTAATTGTTGAGTAACAAAATAATGCTGACTGTGTTGTTCTCAGATATGTGTGTCACTTTTGAAAAGCTGTATCCCGGACTGTACTAATCCACGGCCAAGCTTACCAACGACTCCGTCACCCACAACCCTGCCTTCATCTACTACTACTAGTCCGACGACACAGCCCACAACAACTGCTCCAACAACGACAATACAGACGACCACAACTGTACCAACAACAACACAAGCAACCACACCTGCGCCAACTACAACAATACAGACGACCACAACTGCACCAACAACAACACAAGCAACCACACCTGCGCCAACTACAACAATACAGACGACCACAACTGCACCAACAACAACACAAACAACCACACCTGCGCCAACTACAACAATACAGACTACCACAACTGCACCAACTACAACAAAAGCAACTGCTCCAACTACAACAATACAGACTACCACAACTGCTCCAACAACTCTTCCTCCCACTCCACCTCCAACAACGCCATGTGTGGATTTGCACCCCTGCTCAGAGTCGTGCGACTGTAAACCGGATGGAACCTATCCCAGTCCTTATGGTTGCAAATTTTACTACACCTGCACCAGTGGGAGTATCTCGTACAAAATATGTTTAAATGGAAAAGGGTTTGATCCCAAGACAAAGGTAAGGAAAAGAAATATTGCGATAACAAATTCAAGTAAAAACGTTGACGATTCCATAATTTTTACAGACTTGTCAAGGATCAGATCACAGTGGTTTTTGCTATGTTCCGGACTGCGTTCCAGTCAGGCCAGCACCTTGTACGGAACCGGAAAGGTGTACGGAGACCTGTAAGTGTAAACCGGATGGAATTTATCCCAGTCCGGATGCCTGCCAATACGTTTACGCCTGTGCTGGTGAAAATATTCGACTTTATCAGTGTGGTCCTGGAAAACTTTTTAATCCTGAGACAAAGGTGAGATGTTGGAAGTATTTAACGATGGTAAAATGGACTAAGATGTGTTTTTACCCCCCGTATTTTTTTGCAGGAATGTGAAAAACCGAATCCAGGTGTGAATTTCTGCTATCAATGCGTACCCGGCCGAGGATTGGGGAACAACTCAACGGATCGAGCATGGTCACCGTATTTTTAAATGAGTATGAACTTTGAAATATCTTTGCAGAGAATTAATTTACAAGTAAAATAAATAACTGTGAAATAGGAGAATGAAGTTGTGGGATGCAAATGTTTTGAGTGTTTTTATTTAAAATTGAATTTTTTTTACAAATTATAAAATTGGAAGTTGTTATAAAATTTGGAAATTAACAAAAATAAATTAAATGGATTCAAAGATTGTGAGGTGGATGGAAGTAAATTTTATAAAAATGACAATTTTTTTTAACAAATTATAAAATTGGAAGTTGTTATAAAATTTGGAAATTAACAAAAATAAATTAAATGGATTCAAAGATTGTGAGGTGGATGGAAGTAAATTTTATAAAAATGACGAGAAGAGTTTAATTCATCAGGTGTCAGGTTCTCCTTTCAATTAACGGCAATTCTTGAAATTTTGTATTAAAATTAGATACTGACCCAGATAAAAGCAGTCACATAAACATCCTGTGGAGTTGGCTACTATAAAAGTAAGCAAACTTGGGTTATTGGCTTTAATAAAAATGGATTAGTCCATCACTACGGAGCTCTTTCACAAGAGTTTCAATATGACTAAATAAAGGTACATTAGTAAACGTTTGTTAAAATTTTTACAAGATAAAGCACACTACTAATTTTTAATTCCAATTCTGGCAGCAATTTTGGTCCACTTGGTTTATTCCCACACTTGGAAAATAGCTGTGATAGACACTTTGAAAGTAAAGGTAGCTTTGATAACCAAAGAGAAAATAAAAAGATACGTTGCATTGTGCGCAATAAGTTGACATCCATATTTAAATTTCAGCTGACGTTATTAAAAGCCTGGCAACCATAAAACGAATCAAAATCCGGCTCATTGCTGGTGCGTGACTGATTAAATTCATAGGCTGAAATTGCGACAGAAATATCTCGGAAGGAGAGAAGAGTGAAATTTTTGAAAAGTGGATAACCAATTCAGACAAAATTTGTCAATAAGCTTTTTAATTAATCCAAATAAATGAACTTTGACTGCTTACCTAGATTTTGGAAAAGTAAAGAAAATGCATTAATTTATCCCATATTTTTGAGCATCATGTTTCCATCAGTCAAGTTTATCAAATCTTAGTGATGTAAGTTTAATCAATTAGCGGACATAAAGAAAGTCAAATGAGCATTTTTACTAATAGTGTAAACTTACTCGCAAATTGTAATGAAACAATGGGACCAACCACACATTCAACTCGGGCTTCATTCGTTCCCAGTTGTGTTGTAAAATGATCAACAATTTTCAGAACTCAGTCATAAACCAGTGACCCAGATAATGAAAAGAGTCACGTACGCTTATTTTTTGAAACTATAAAACGAGATGAACCGTGCTTACTCACCTCAATAAAAATGGATTAGTCCATCAGTAAAGAGCTCCGGTGACAGAGAATTTTCTTAAAAAGCAATTTTGGTCATGGTACGCTCACCCAAATTAATAAAGAAGCCCTAAACTTTTGGTGGTAACCATTTTAAACGATTTAAATTCATATTTCCAGCTCCAACCTGTCCAGCTTTGTTCTCCATGTGGGCGAAGTTGGAGTTCCGTGTGTATTCCTTGATGGCTTTGAAAGGATACCAGGAAGTCGGAAGGTAATTTTAATAATTACATCCATTACAAACGATCCAATCCGTTATAAAGCATTTGCTTGTGAAGTATCCAGGAAGAACTTGAACTGGAATATTTCAGCTTTCGACGCCCTCAGACTACTGCGCCACAATTGGGGAGGCAACGTTTCCGAGTTAAGGAATCACATCAAGAAAATCTCAGCTTTTTCAGTGTCCCTGAATTTATTGGCGTTACTCTAAAAATCAGGCAGGCTTGGATACAACTCTGATCACCTTCTTTTTTTTAAATAACATTATTTGCATTGGTCGAGAAATGTGTTTGCCTCATAATTTTGTGACTTTTATTTTGTTCATAATAAACAAAGATTTGTTCAGGTTTAAGTATCATATTTTACAAATATGTTTGGGTCATGCAAAACGTCGTACAAATATTAGAGGGTCGCATGCTCTGATTCTTTAGTCCTTTAGAATTTTGTCACCAAATTGGAACCAATGTTGTCAGATTTGGCTTAAAGTACAACAAATACCATACAAAATTCATGTTCGTTGTTCCTTTTTTATAGGCCGCATACCATCGTAGCCAACTTCCTTGTCTATAAATAATTAATTTACCAACTACAAGGTACTGCGTATCTTCCAAAATTTGAACATTTTAAACCTAAAAACGACGTTACACTCAAGTTGCTTTTTAATTTTCATGTTTTATTCATTCCCATATTTCATATTTGTGTAAACACAACGAGACACAATTACTCCACCACAAAAACATGAAATTAAAATTGTTTCACTTTTCATATACGAGATTTACTGAAATATGTAATATCTTTAAAAAATGCAAACCGTTCTTTTAATGCCAAACTCCGTTATGCATGTCCACGACTGGGAAAGGCAAAGGTAAAATATTTTACTAATGCTTTATGTTAAAGGCTGCACCTATTTTTGTAAAGTTAGTTACAGTCCCACAATAAAACTTTGACAATGAACTATTCTTTTTTTTGGTTCCTTCGGAGCAAAGAAATGTGTAGTCTTCCACATTTAGACTACTAGGTCCTTCCTACCAAAACTATTTGACCAGGACTCATGAGAATACTTGAGTGAAAGTGAAGGGCACAAAAAAGTAACAGGAATTATTTTACGTGGTACATTAACCCTTTAAGCTAACGGTTCAAAGAAGGTTTTATGCGGATGCTCAACTAGGCATTTGATGTAAATTAATAATGAACGATGAATTTTTCCAATGTTTCCAATTCCTAAGCTTTACTCGGGTTAAAGGTGTGTTGACCACGGTTTAATGAGGATACGTCAGAACGTCTTAAATTCAGTTGCTCGTTATTTACTTAAAATTTGTGTTCACCATGAAATTATATTGTATCAGTTCTCCTGGGTGGCATCATCCCAAGTATTTTAACAAAAGAATTGAAGCTTTGGTCAAATTTTGGTGGGTTAGTTCAAATTATGATAAGTTTTCAGTCCATTCAGAAACACTTTGTTTAAATACAGGTCCAAGGAACCAAACCAAGGAAAGTCTGTGGTTTTATGGGAGCTCGAGACTAGAACCATCATCCGAGGAGGCGTGTGCGGAAATATTTACCTGTGAAGGGAAGGAATTTGGATATTATCCAAATATTCATAATTGCTCGACTGCATTTGTAATTAATAACTAAGTAAGAAAGTTAATGTCAGTATTTCTTGCAGAACTGTGAGAGTGGAGGATTGTTTACCGTAGTTTGCCCGAGTGGATATGAATTTAATCCTGACTTTGAAGTAAGTTAAGTGAAGGACTCGTTAAATTTGAGATTTTAACTTAATTTCTGGTTCTGTAGTGTGTACAAAGTTCGGGATGCATTCCATGTCCAGAGCCTGCCATCCCGGAATTCTGCTTCCAACCCTTTTCATGCGAGGGCAAGTCGGACGGATGTCACAGAGATCTCTGGGCTTGCTCAACTTATTTCATTTGCAAAGGTGGGACAACTTTTACAGAAGAGACTTATTTTGCAGAATGTTTATAAAAACTAGACCATTGTAATATTTAGATGGGGAGATTAAAACGGGAAATGATTTTATCCCGGATTGTCCATCCGGCACGAAGTATGACCATGGTCTCAAAGTAAGGTCAATAGTTCCATTCTCATTTTGACTGCTAGATAACAAAATAATGTCGTTGACACTTTTCAGAAATGTGTATCACCTTTTAGAAGCTGCATTCCGGATTGTACTAATCCACGGCCTATTTTTTCAACAACTCTTCCACCCACAACCTTACCTCCATCTACCACAACTGGTCCAACGACGGCACAAGCAACCACAACTGCCCAGATAACTACACAAACCACGGCTGCTACAACAACAACCGCTCCACCAACAATACAGACAACAACAACTGTTCCACCAACAACAACTGCTCCGCCAACAACTGCTCCGCCAACAACAATTGCTCCACCAACTATGCAGACAACAACAACTGCTCCACCAACTATACAGACAACAACAACTGCTCCACCAACTATACAGACAACAACAACTGCTCCACCAACTATACAGACAACAACAACTGCTCCACCAACTCTACAGACAACAACTGTTCCACCAACAACAACTGCTCCGCCAACAACTGCTCCACCAACAACGATTGCTCCACCAACAACTGCTCCACCAACTATACAGACAACAACAATTGTTCCACCAACTATACAGACAACAACAACTGCTCCACCAACTATACAGACAACAACTGTTCCACCAACTATACAGACAACAACAACTGCTCCACCAACAACAACTGCTCCACCAACTCTTCCTCCCACTCCACCTCCAACAACGCCATGTGCGCAATCCTGCACAGAGTCGTGCGACTGTAAACCGGATGGAACCTATCCCAGTCCCTATAATTGCGGATTCTTCATACTCCTGCACCAATGGAATTATCAAATACAATTTGTGCTTTGATGGAAAAGGGTTTAATCCGGACACACAGGTAACAAAAAGAAATATGCAGGCCGTCATGGAATTCTGATAAAAATGATGAAATATTTCAACAGACTTGCGAAGGCTCGGTCTACAGCAGCTTCTGCTATGTTGCGGATTGTGTTCCTGTCAGACCTGCGCCTTGTACGAAACCGGAAGATTGCACGGAAACCTGTGAGTGTAAAGAGGATGGTCTATATCCCAGTCCTCTAGGTTGCCAATACTCGTACGGCTGTGCTGGTGGAAATATAAGACTTACCAAGTGTCCATCACAAGGGTCACTCTTTAATCCTGAGACGATGGTGAGGTGTGACATTTTTATAACAATTACGGCATTTTATGACTGATTTCAACTAATTGGTGTAATTATTGTCAACAGAGGTGTCAATTTCACGACGGAGATGCGGATTTCTGCTATGTATGCTTGGCCGACCGAGGTACGGGGAACAACTCGACGGATCGAGTTTGGTCGCCATATTTTTTAAATTAGTTTTGAAATATCTTTGCAAAGGATTACATTAGAAAAAGAAATAACTGTAAAATAGGAGCATTAATGTCATGGGTTTAGCTTTGAACATTTTTATTAACAATTGAATTTTTGTAGCCATAAGAAATGGAAGTTAATATTGAATTTGTAAATTTACAGAAATAAATTAAATGCATTCAAAGTTTGTGAAATTGGGGGAAGGAAACTTTATGAGAATGATATGGTTTCGTTGACCGACAACCTCATTAGGAGTCAGTTTCTCCTTTAACAGCAATTCCTGAAATTTTGTATTCAAATTAGATACTGACCCAGATAAAAGCAGTCACGTACACATCTTGTTGTGTTTTACAGCGACTATAAAAGTAAGCAAACTTGGTTTATTGGCTTCAATAAAAATGGATTAGTCCATCACTACGGAGCTCTTGTAGGAGCAGGATTCGAACAAGAGGTTCAAAATGACTGAATAAAGGTACAAGTCAATTAATAAGAAAACGTTTTAATTAAATCTGGCATACTGTAGGATATTAAAGTGCGAACTGATTTTCAATTCCAGGCGATTAGCAGCAATTCTGTTCCAGTTCGCGTCCCACCGGTTTATTCCCGTACACGGAAAATGAAAGTGGTAGAAGCTTTGAAACAAAATATCCGGCAATAAATTGAAAGCCAGATTTAAAATTGAGCTGACTTTCACCAGAACCTGATTAACATACGGCGAATCAAAATCCAGTTCATTGCTGGTGCAAGGCTGATTTACTTCAGAAACTGAAATCGCGGCAGGAATATCTCGGAAGGAAAAAAAAGTGAAATTGTTGGCAAGTGGAGAACCAGAACTTTTTAATTGATCCAAATATATGAACTTTGACTGCTTACCTAGTTTGGAAAGTACAAGAAAATGCATTAATTTATTCCATATTTTTGAGCACCAGTCCATGTTTCCCTCTAGGCAGTCAAGTTTATCAAATCTTAGTGATGTAAGTTTAATCAATTTTTTAATAAACTTTTAAAGTCACGCAAATAAATGAACTTTGAGCCACGTACACTGCTAGCTTGGAGATTGCATTATTTCATCTCATATTTTTGCGCATCAATCCTTGAAGTTAACATTTTTCACGCTAGTCAGAACGTGATTCAGTATTATAATTTTTATGAATTAGCTGACATAAAGAAGTAAAATGACCATTTTTTACTAAGAATATTGTAAGCTTCCTCTTTTCCCGAAATTGTAATGAAACAATGAGACCATAACCGGAACCATGCGTTCAGCTCGGGCTTCCAGCTTCGTTCATTCGTTCCCTGGTTGTGTTGTACTAAATGATCAACAATTCTCAGAACTCAGTCATAAACCAGCAACCCTTGAAAGGAGTCACGTACGCTTATTTTTTGGAGACTATAAAACGGGGTGAACCGTGCTCATTCACTCCAATAAAAATGGATTAGTCCATCAGTAAAGTTCTCCTGTGAAGGAGAATAATGTTAAAAAACAGTCTTGATCAAAGGTAAAATCTTCCTGGCTAAAAAAGCACACTAATTGTTTAAAACCGTTTTAAATTTCAATTTCCCATTCCAGCCATCCATCGCCCACCTCTCTTCCTGGCTGGAGTTTGAGTTCCGGGTGTATTCCTGATGACCGGCAGTAATCAAAGAGTTTTCTTAAAACTTTGAAATTCTGAAGGTAATAAAATTAATTAATATCAGAATCATTACAAAATAACTTGAACTGGGATATTGGAATATTTCAGCTACTTTCGACGCCCTCGGATTATTGCGCCATAATTAGGGAGGCAACGTTTCAAAGCTAAGGGACCACAGGAAGTAAATCTGTTTTTGTTCAGTGTCACGAAATTTATTGGCGTCACTCTGAAAATCTGACAGACTCGGATACCACTCTGGGCACCTTCTTTTTTTTAATAAAACTAATTTTATGTCGAGGAACAAGTTTGTTTCATAATTTTGTAAAATTTATTTTGTTTATAATAAAGAAAGATTCGGTTTTGAGTTTCATATTTTATGTTAAAGTCACGAAAACGTCTTAATAAGAACTTGAATTGCATGCTCTGATTTCTTAGACCCTTGGAATTTTGACACCAAACTGGAACCAATGTTGTTCTCAGGCTTTTGCTTAAAGCATACCAAAATCAAGCAAAATTCATGTGTTCGTGATTCACTTTTGTCGGTCGGATGTCGTCGTAGCTTAGTAGTCAACTTCCGTGTTTGTAAATAATTAAAAATTTGCCAACTGCAAGATGTTGCGTGTCTATTTAGCAAATTTTGACTTCGCACCATGTCCTTTAATGGGATTAACCATGCGATATTTTATGGCAACTTGAAATAATCGATGCCACTAAATAAAAAATAACATTATAAACTTCATTTCGGCCAACTTTCATACAAATCATCGTTCATTTCAACATTAAAGGAGATTATTACGGACATTATCTGACAATTTTTATGGCTTTATTTAAGAAATATTAATATACAAATGGCCGAATTAAAGCTATTCACATCCGGAGAGTTATTCCCACCAAGTTGCCATTTACAAATAGTAACAGATCAACAAAACATGGATTCCTATATAGGCACAGATTTCGAAATAAAAGTCCCAACCACCCTCCAACTAATGAAGCCTGAATTCAGGCCACTCCCTCAAATAAGCATTGCCAACTTTAAACCACCCACTTGCTTCCTAGCATTTTTCGTGTTTTTACCTCCACAAAAGAATGCCACAAAAGAATTCAAGGATAAACTCTACAGCTCTGTCCATTCCGTTAAAACTTTTATCAATTTGTATAACTACACGAAATTTGAGCATCTCATTCTATTTCGTTTCTTAAACAACTACAGTTTAAAAAATAAAGTGAATATTTTCTGGTTTACGACACAGGAAGTTGTCGCATCTCCTGAGTTATTTCCACGAAATGAATTTTTTTCTGCGGGACAATATCATTATTCAACACTGTTCTTGGTTCCGGTGAGAAAAGGAAGTGACATCCGGACTGACAAGTGGATGGAAATCAATTACGTTTGCCTGCACTGCGAACATACAGGAGAAATTGTGACGTTTCTTGCAGTCGCAAATATTTCGAGAAACGCAAATAACATTGTTTCAAAAGGTGGAATAATCCAAACTAAAAACAATTGTTTGAACTTTTTAGCTTATGTTCTTGACACGGTAAAAATGAAGACAGGACTCGTCGTCATTTTGAGTGAGGTGAGATTTGATCTTTCAGAAAACTGTGGGAAGAGGCTGGTCAAAGGAGTGAAGACCGATAAAACCTGGGATACAGTGGCTAAATCATTTTGTCACGATTCGATCGTACAAAATAGGTGGCGAGTTGGACACTTTTCCTTTTATGAGAGATGAAAAAACACTGGTTGATGGGTTTGTACAAAATACTTTGCAGTTTGAGTAAGAACATCAAAGACTGCTTTGACTCAAAATTGTGTTTCCTTATTCCAGGAGCTACACGCGGAGTGCACATTACTTTCCGAGTAATTGGGACACTCACATTGTCACAAGTACAAGAGCAACAAATTTCATAACTTGTTGGTCTAAGCAGCATTACAGTTTTGATATATTCATCACACCATTTCAACCCACATTATGGATAATGCTATTGATAACCACAATTATGGCCATCTCAATGAACGGTTATGTCCGAAAGTGGCATCCCGAGCTGCACAACACGGGATTTTCAGGAATATTAGTACTCACCGCTAATTTGTTGGAAGATTCTATCCCAATTTATGAGGCAGTGGAAAAGAGAACCGCATTTCGAATTGTGTTTGGGATCTGGTTGTTGGTTTCTGTGGTTCTGGTGCAAGGTTAGAATATTTTCTGTTTGTCATATTTTTCAAAATTTGGAAAAAAGACCTTAAATTTGTCCAGGTTACATTGGCGTCCTAATAACATCCATCTGTTCTCCACTACCACAAACGAGTGTGGATGGTTTTGATGAGCTAACAAAACCCGTGTGCGATTATTATCCTTCAAAAACATCAACCAATCCTTGCCCATCCAAAATCATCTATAACTACCGTCTTTATTTGACTTATGCCAACAGAAGCTTTGGTTCTAATCATGATTTTCGTATCATGTCCACAATCAAAAGCTTTGTACCTGGAGATATCATCAATTTTCAAGGGTTTAAACACTCTGACTGGCCCATGTTAGGGCAAATGACGGAGTTTGCAAAAACACTGAGATGGGCAATACACAACAGATTCTCACTTGCACCATATTTTCGAACAAATGACTTAGAAAAAATACAACAGGGTGCGGAGTATTATCCTATATCGGTAAGTATTTAAATGTAACATAATTTGATATATTGTAAAATGCAGATAATTAAAACATTTTAAATTCATATTACAGGATGAACCTGATACCTTTGAAGATCTGCTCATTCTCAGCCTACAGTACCCAAATCTATTTCATGTTCCCCGATTTCCACTCAATATTTCAAAAGATATTCCATGGGAACATTTGTATGAGAAGGAGTTAATTAAATGCGAGAACACTGTTAGAGTAGAAGACGAACGCTATATTTTTTTACTACACAAACATTTGGCGAGGTAAATAAGTTAAGAATTTTGAATCAAATGTAGTTTTGATGCTGCCTTGTTTTCAGTTTCTATCCTTGGATAAAGTTCTTCATTGGAAAACGGCCGATTTTGCATACTTTTGACGCAATTAAAATCAGTAACAGTGGTCTCTCAGGGTTGGGTCGGAGACTCTCGGCATGGTTTGAGAGTGGATGCTATAACTTTGAGAAGCAGAAATATGCCAGAAATCTAGAGTCTTTGGGAAGTTTGACAAAGGATTTTCTCAATTCTATCCATCGTCCGGGTCGAGTTAATCCTATTCATTTATGGGACACGATTTGGACCGTGTTTGTCCTTTACTTGGTACTTTTGACGATCGCCTTAATTGGACATGTTGGATCTGTCGTGTATTTCTACAATATTAGTAGAATAACTATAATTATAATACGAAAAAATAATTAATACGCAATTAAAAGTTGTCATATTCTCACCAATATCTTGAAATTGGGATCTCTCGTTATTTTTTTGTGTTTTTTATTTCATTTTGATAAATTAGGCGTTTTGTGTTGGAGAAATATCTGACAACAAAAAAACAAGGTTTCAACAACGTGCTGCGTGTCCATTCCATAACAAATTTGACTTCGCACCATGCAACGAAATGGTATTAAACACGAAATATTTTATGATTTTATACCATGAAACAATCAATACCACGAAATAATAAATTAGATTGGACTAAAGTCAATTTCATTGAAATTAGGTTAGCATTTATTCTGCGTTTCAAAACAAGAGAAGTATCTGACAATTGTTCGTCTTTTTTCAAAAAAATACCAAAATAAAAATGTCTGAATTAAAATTACTCACATCAGGAGAATTATTATCGTCAAGTTGCCACCTACAAATAATAACAAGTCAAGAAAACATTGATTCCTATTTGGACACAGATTTCGAAACCAAAGTTCCAGCCACGCTCCACCTCACCAAATCAAAATTCAGCCTACTTCCTCAAACCAACCTATTCAAAATAAAACCTTGCACATGTTTCTTAGCATTTTTCGTGCTTTTACCACCACTCCAGTTTTTGGAAAAAGAATCCAAAGCCACAAAAGAATACAAGAATACCTTGTACTTATCTCTTTACTCCGCTAAAACTTTCCTTAATCTGTACAACTACAGTGGAGTTGAGCGTTATATACTACATCGTTACAAACATAGTTTAAAGGAGAAGGTGAACGTTTTCTGGTTTACTTCCCAAAACGTGGCGGCATCGAGAATTATTTCCAATAAACGAATTTTTTGATGGGGGTAGAGTACCTACGCACATACCAACATTTACCTATGAGTATTCTACAGTGTTCCTGGTTCCGGTGGGACGTATTGATAAACCCTTGGAAATTAGTTACGTATGCGTACACTGCGTCCGTCCGGGAGGAATTGTGAGGCTTATTTCGGTTGCAAATATTACGAGAAAACCTAATAACGCTGTTCCAACGATTAAGAATTGCCCTAATTTTCTAAACTGTATTCTACACAGTGTTAAAATTCAGCCAATCGTTATTATTTCGGGTGGATGGATACAACCATACAACTTTTCTGCCAAGTGTGGGAGAGGCATTGCTCATGGGCTGAAAACCGATAAAACCTGGGATGCAGTTGCTAAATCGTCTTGTGGGAGCAATGTAACAATTTCATTCCACACTTCATTAGACACTGCGACGTTTCCGAGTATGGAGGACGAAATGACAATGGTGGACGGGTAAGTAGTCAAGTTTGTGAAGTAATTTTTTTACCTATTTTTATTTCTTTGGTGCAGGAAATACGCCCGAAATACAGATGATTTCCCGAGCAACTGGGACACTTATTTGGTCACAGGTAGTAAAGCCACGAACTTCATTACGTGCTGGTCTCGGCAGCATTACAGTTTTGATATATTCATCACACCATTTCAACCCAAGTTATGGGTTGCCCTAATCGTATTCACGGCAGTTATGGCTATATTTTTGATTGGTTATGTCCGATACTGGCATCCGGAGTTGTACAACACAGGATTTTCGGGGTTGCTATTTCTTGG
>JAAXNX010001144.1:0-19773 GCA_036491905.1 Folsomia manolachei
CTGTCCCAAAGCACTGTCCCTGCTGGATGACTGGTATTCCAGAGATTCCTCCTAAAAAATACGATGTTAGAATTTAATACCAGTTGTTAAAATATCATTTGAAAAAATTGTTATTAAAAAAAACAAGGAAAATACCTGAAGTATAGTTACCATTCGTAGCTTCTAATATTTCAAGTTGTGGCAAACCAGTAAAAATTGCTGTCAACGTCTTATCCGTTAAGGATTCGATACGAAGACACTTAAGATTTGGAAATCTTTGCATTGTGATTTGTACCACATTTAAAATTTTGGCAGGACGAGGTAGCTCAGTATACAGAGAGCTAACAGACCAATTCGTATAATACAGTTTTAGTACTTCCAGCTTGTGCGGACGGCATTCTTCAAGATGAAACTCGTCATAGTATTCGATAAATTCTTCTTGCGTCATGTACAACGATTTCAATTGAGGCATAAGGGAAAGATAGTCCAAATTGCCACTCACACGGTGAAGCGTCAAATGCAAAAGACTGCGAAGGCGTCCAATAGCATCAAATAAGGTGAATAACTTGATCTTCCCAGAACAGTAGCTGACTTTTAAAGACTTCAAAGTTTTGGCGAAGAGTAGAATATTGTTAAACAGATGATGCGGTCGGGGATGCCAAGCGGAAAAGGTGTGACTTGGAACAACAATTTCCAGACTTTGCAACGGGAGTGGGATCGGTCTTCGCAAGCTTGCCATAGCTTCCCCATCAAACACAGTCGTTAAATTTTTAATATTTGTACTTCCTCACAAGGTTATTACTATACAAGACTTTGCTTATAAGCAATCCAGTCTCCACAGTAGAAGGGTCCGTACCACCATGACCCGGAGTGAGCAGTCTATCAGTGCTATTGTCCCATTGTTCGCAGCGTAAATCGTGCTTCCTCGACAAATCTGGACGGATGGGCGTGGTTTTAAACCCAGATATTACTTCAAGATTAGGCATCACACTCAGTAGCTCGAGTAGAAATTTATTTTCCGTGGTTTGAAACTTGGCATCCATCCTCAAAATCTTGATACTCTTCAATTTATTTTGGTAACGTTGACTCGTGGTTGCGGTCCCATCCGGGTTAATAGCAGTCGTTGGCAGCAGTGATGTTGTTAATAACCGGTCCGAACAAATTATAAATTCTTCCAGAACGGGCAACTTTTCAAACAAAATTTTCCTTAGACTTGCCGGGATAAAGTGTGTATAATCCAGATGAAGGTAGATCATATTAGCCCCAAACTTTGAAAAAAGTCGCTGAACCATTGCTTCCTGAAGATTTAGATGCTCTCCAAGTCGGAAATGTGTGTATTTATTTCGCTGAGAATCTCCTTCATGTTTTCTCAGAAATTCAGCGAGGTCTTCGAATGAATCCAGATGCATTTTCGCTTTCTTTGGTATTATCCTTCCACCTTCCTCTGACCACTCTTTACAAACGAGGGACATGTTCTTCAAATCTGAAAACTCCAGGCGACTCATTACATTAGCAATCACCTGAAAGATGAACAAAATCATTAATTTATTAGTTAGCAAGTTCAGTTGAATAACCAACAATTAATAAACAATCCGAAAACAATCAACCAACAATCGTGAAATCATACATTCGGGATGAGTAGAGGATGCAGATGTTTCTTCCATTTAAACAAATTCTTATCGGGTTGTTTTGGGTCGACAAGTTGTCCGCGGTCATTCCTTGGCCATGATGGCGACGCTGCCCTAAGGGATCGAACATAGTAATGATAACTGTAGCTGCTGATGGTTGTCACGTTCTCGGTCTCGTTCTTGCTCTTTTTCTTTGGAGTTGGAACATGGTCATCTTCCGACTCGGCGGTGTTATCCACTTTTTTTTGTACAGTCACCTTCCTCCTTCTCCTCCCCATTTTTACAAGGTCAAGTTTTTAGGTCAAATAATGCTACAGGTTAAAAAAAAGTAATGTATTAAAAAACGTTTTGACGGAAAAACATCATTGCTCAACGGACAGACAATAGTAAAGTCTTGTGGAATATTTAAACTTACCTATTCTGAGTCGGGGTAAAAATTTTGATAAGATGTTATCAAAATTATAATTTAATCGTGTCACATAAAAATATTTTGTTGATTCTCCAGTCGACCCTGGTTTTTACTTTCACGCCTTCCTGACTTCCACCCATTGTCTCAAATGAGACTAAAGAATTCTTTTGTCTTTTCGTGATCTGAATTAGTTCTGAAATATCATGGCTATTTTTTATTATTGTCAAATAATTTAGGTATTCATATAAATAACGCTTGCCTTGGAACATGCTTCTCATTTGACTAGACTTAGAAAATATAAGACATACTTTTTCAAGGAATGATAAACTGTAAAGGGAGGTATTGGAAGATTACCGTAATTCAAGAAGGAACAGAATTCACAATATTTGGTAATATCCGAAAACAAGGTATCATGTAATTTATCCAATTAGAAATTTCAGGGCCCCGTGGGTGGATCCGGGTTAAAGTTATGAGAAGGTAGTAGGCAGCACTGAAGTCTTGTAAATCTTCTTTGTTTGGAGTTCCACCACTAGATTCTAAATGGACCACCATAGAATTTAAAAACTGGCAAATCATCGATAAAAAGGCGAATGTGTTGGAAGGGTTAAATTGAAAGAGGAGGGTTGATAGTCCAATCACAAATGGTATCCCATCCGTCGGATCAGAAACTCGGCGACATGTTAGACTGCCTGGAATGTTCAGAAAACACGTCAAGTACAGAAACATAGATTAGATTAAAATTTCGTGCTTACCTAAACTTTTAGAGTAAACCAGTTTGTGAAGCTGATTCACCGCAATTATGCTGAGAAATCCGGATAAGTTTTGAATAGGCTCTACCGTCGTGTAGATTTTTGCATAGGGATCATAAAGCCCGAGAGGTTCGGAATAAGTTAAAGCTTCAAAGGCCAAATTCGAAACTTCATCATTTGGAATGTTTCCCGCAGTAGGAGTTCTCTGGCTTTCAGACATTTGAACTTCTGCCATTAAGCTATTGACGAGACCAACGCTAAGTTGAAGTTGTTTGGCTTGAAAACTAGCAGCAACTCGAAGTTGGTATTGAATGCGCTTTCGAAGCAAGATGCATTGTCCAATCCTCTGCAGCACGACGGCAGCATCCATTCCGTTACTTTTAATTACTTTATACCACGAGATATACTTTTTCAGTGGAAGATCTGCAAAACGATAATAATTAATATCATTGCAATTATTGAAATAAAATGAAATGAAGTAATGTACTGACCGATAACCCGTGAATAAGGTGACAACTGTTGTTCAACAGAAGCCATCAAATCTCGAACCAATGGCTTTTCTACCTCTTTCCTTAGAAATTTTGTCAGGACCTATACACAAAAAAACTACTTGAAGCAAAACATTATGATGCACCTTAATTTAATTTTATTAACCTGAATATGATCAGCAATCATGAATGACAAAATTTTATCCAGTCCTGTTAACCCACTAATTCCTAGACCCTAAATAGAAGTGTATTTCTGTAATTAGTATTAGTATTCTCATATATTAAATATTACAGTGCTACCTTTTTCCAGGAACTAAATCCTCTTACCTTAGTCATTATTGAAAAGTAATCTGGAGTGAGTAGGGGAGCATGGGTCTTCAAATCATACCAACTGCTAGTCGCAGTCAAATAAGATGATGTCTTTGCATCCGTTATTAAGATAAGCTCATTTACAAGTCTTCCTAAGAATGTAGTGGCACAACAATCCAGTTTATTCGTGGGTGGTCCAGCCGTACAAAGAAATTGAATGGGGATGGGAATTATCCTTGAACTGATAAATAGATTGGAAATGTAAAACTTTGTTCTTTGTAAAACTGTTGCATTCCTGTTCCGTGAAAAAATGAAGAACCCTCGAAAATTCTTCATGGAAGATCTGGAAAGTTTATTAATAGATGCATAAATTTAAATTGCGACTTTAAATAGCATGTGATTGAACTTACTTTAAGCCCATTAGAATTGACATAATCTCCAATGTACTCAAAGCTACGAGTTATCCCGTCAAATCGTTTTGCAATAATATTTAGCTTTGCCATTAAATCACCAGAACCACTTCGTGCTGAATTTGCAAAATTTAAATTGGAGTGAAGCACGTTACAAACTTGCCGAACTAGTTCTTTTCTAATTCCATTTTCCAACAAAGTTTTTGGGCAAATTTTTATAATTCCAACCAACGTTGTTTGCATCATAAGAATTCCTTCTGCAATTGTAGCCATGTGATGAGTTAAGCGAGACACCTGAATGAACAAGAAAAATTAAAAATTGCTTCTACTTGAATAAACGTTCTTTCGAGAATTGTTTCTCTTTAACTCACCTTTTGCCGATCTTCTAGCTGAGCAAACTCTTTTATTTTGTCTTTATCCAATCTTGTTGGCAACTCTTGAATTGAATTTGTTTGAAGTTCTATAATTTTATGCAAAATAGAAAACACGGATTCCGGGATGATTTGCAAAACTTTTTGAACATAGGCTACTAGTTCTTCGGAATAATAGGAAGACACACTGACGAGCAAATCGTTAGATTTGGTCTGAGATTTGTCCAATTCTCATAAGGGGAAGATCCATTGCCGAAGATAACTAAAAACAATGTACAACAAATTTAAAATAACTAACTTGGAGTACTAAAAATAAATGTTTATATAACTCCGGTTTTCTCTTTCAATTGCATAATATTTTCTACCTTTAAAAAAACAGCCCTTAGTTTAGAAACTGCGAAAGGGTCTCTATGAATCAACTTCTGCATGTCTGGAGTATAACTATCAATAATAGGTCCCCAAGCATAGCCTAAAAAAATTTGAACGTTCAAATCTTGTTGATTCAAAATTGCTAGAAATCCTCCACAAATTACCTAAATCCTCCACAATTTGTACAGTAACCAATTTATCTTCGCTAATAGATCCAATTCGCAGCATTTTATGAAAACAGGCTACTATTTCTGATACCCACTCACGAATCGATACTTTACCCTCCAGTCCGTGGAATTCTAAATTGCATAAAGCAGTAAGTTAGCAAATTGTAAATTACAAGAAAACGGCAAAATCATAATATTATTCTATGTAAATTACCCAGCATTTCATCAAATGCCCTAATTAGCTCGACAAATTTTCTTGCTGAAACTTGAATTTGATCAAAACTTAATGACTCCACTTGTGTCGCTTTTGTTTCCAGCCATCGGTGTAGATTATCTACAACAATAATCAATTAATTTTCGCTTGATTTCTTGTTATTATTTTAGTATTAGGCGATTACCATTTTTCTCAATTCTTGACAACGGCTTAGTGCCACTAAAAACTTCAGATAATTCCTTGATTCTCTCGTTGGCCTCTTTTTGATAATTAGTCCAACGCTCACGTTTCTCAGCAAGAAGCTACAAATTATAAAAAATACGTTGACATTGAGTGCTTTTGATAATCGCCAAAGAAAATAGCATGTACCTTTTTGTATAATTCCTTGATTTTCAGTTCCAGTTGAGCAATGTTGAGCATAAATTTCAAAGTGGTCTCGGGGTCATACTTTGCTTCGAATAAAACAATTTCTCGAAGTTGTTTAATCTTCTTGATGCCATCTGTAAGATAATGATGTCATCATATAAAACATGTAAAAATAGTAATTCATATAGTTCATTACCAATTGCTGTTGATGGAGTACAGTGGAGAATAACCCAGCGTAGCGTAACATTGCAATCCCTCAACAAATTAATGACTTTTGAAACCTTTTCCAAAACATTCTCTTCAGTAAGCAAACCATCCTTTAAGAATTTTTCGGTTTCAACGGTTAGAGACTGAAAATAACATAATTAAACAATAAAAATAAATGACACACTGTAAAATTCGAATTATAATATTCTATTTTACCTTCACTTTTGCACCCTTTTCACTCGCGATTTGTTTTACTCTCGAAATTTCAATGGTATTGGCAAGGGCCAATTTGGCAGATTTGAAGCTTTCCCAACCATCAATCAAATTGATAAAAAACCCCATGTATTTGAAACCTTTTCCAAAACATTCTCTTCAGTAAGCAAACCATCCTTTAAGAATTTTTCGGTTTCAACGGTTAGAGACTGAAAATAGCGCAATTAAACAATAAAAATAAATGACACTGTAAAATTCGAATTATAATATTCTGTTTTACCTTCACTTTTGCACCCTTTTCACTTGCGATTTGTTTTACTCTCGAAATTTCAATGGTATTGGCAAGGGCCAATTTGGCAGATTTGAAGCTTTCCCAACCATCAATCAAATTGATAAAAAACCCCATGTACACTGGGACAATCCAGTTATCAGGAAAGAACTTATCCTACAAACATACAAATGGATTCGTTTTTTTCAGTTTCTCAAATGCAGTTTTACATTTCATACCGTAATTTCTCTCATAGTCGCATTATCCGAATGTAAAACCATTGGACTGAAGAAAAGTACAATTACTAACATTGAAGCCTGTCCTGCAAAAGCTGTCGATCTCTGTTCTGGTAATGGATAAGCTGATCCCACTTGTAGATAAATATCATCCGACCTTAACACTCCAATTACCATTTTTGTGAAAGTTTCGTCAATTGGAACACGTCTAGAGTAAATCAACAAATCGCAGGTTATCCTTATGTTACAATTCAGGATTGGTTTTTCCTAAGTCGTTCATTATTATCCTCTTACTTGAAATAGTCTTGCGGGTATCCCAGAGGTTTCTTAATCTTCGAGTATCCCGTTGTTCGAAACAATTTGCAGACCTCATCAACATGTGTTTCTGACTGGAATGCACCCATGTAACGGTAAAATGAGGTGAGCATCCTCTCTCGAACGACTCCCTCCATGTAAATGTCCACCAAAAGGAGCATGACGCCATACAGAAACAAGCTCTCCGTCTGTAATCAATATCAAAATACTACGTAAAAACATTTTCACCAAATCCTGCTTAAACTTACCAAAAGCTGCTTGCCTTCCTTATCATATAAAATAGTTTCCAAACTCATCTGAATGTAGATCCCTTCCTGAACATCCTCAATAAACCGATTAAGCTCTGTGATGTACTTGAATATACTTTCAAACAGGAAATAAAAGCTGCTCAGTAGCTCAATATAATTCTCCCGAAGTTCCTGATCAACTTCAGATAACACCGGACTCGAATCCAGTCTCCTTTCGAAGGCTTCTGAGCCCGTGAAGTAATTAAAGTCGCAGATAACTTCGCCATACTTGGTGACATCGGCTTTATTTTCCAACCTATCAGGAAATCATGAAACCTTGTCAATCACGGAAAACTGAGCAATTACAAATTGTAATACAATAGTTGCTTATCTTTAAGATAACCTCTTACCGAAACACTGACGGAATACTGTCTTTGAGGCGGAGCAAATCAGCCAAAATTCCATTAGCTTGGGACACTAACTTCAGAATTGTTTGACCACACAAATTATTGTCTGCTAAGAAATCTGACATCTTTAACTTGGTCACTTAAATTTATAGTGTAAAATTTTGAACTAATTAACAAAACCTATTAAAATTTCCAAAAATAAATAAAATCACAGGTGACACTCCAACTGGTGTCTGTCTCAAGTTTGAATTCTGGTGTCGGCACTTTTGCGGTTTCTCTTTGATGTTGAATTAATTAAATTGCAACAATTAAAATTAATTAAAGTTTAATTACACCAATCTAACTAAGGGTTGGAATGGAGACCCCAATGGAAATTGAGTCCCCCGACCAGCTGACGCCATTGCCTCCGTCCTGGTTTGAATTCCTCCTGGACCGTACCCTACTGGAGAGACATTTGACTTCGGATAACCCAGGTAAATGGTTATCAAATTGATATCATATTCGTATTTGGTCCTGTGACTTGATTTCGACACGTTTATTATAGATCCTTCCTCAACGACACTGCTATCCCAATTTGTGCTGAATGCCGAGAAATCTGCGGCGGATACTCCCTCGGCGGCTACGGACAATGAGGCCCCCACTGGAGAGGAATCTTTAATTCTTTCCTACAGACAAAAGAAAAATCGAGCCCTACGCCTTATCTCGCTGCAAACTGCGGCTTTTCTTAACTGGGATTTGGACTTGTTGGCAAAGTTAGTGGCGATTGGCGTCGCCAAATTGGCGATGAAGTATTTTTGTCTCATTTTGTAGGATATTGAATAATAATATACTTGTTTTGTCCCCAGGGTTCACATCTCGACGCAGAATGCTTTTATGAAACATGTTTTAGCCATTGCGAATCCCGATCCGGATGACAACGATCAGACTGACTTGTCCAAAGAATTTTTAAGGGTTTTATATCATCGCTGGGTTCTCAAAACGTTTGAGTGTCACAATGCTTTTGCAAAGACGTCGAGGTTCGTGTTATCAACTTGATGGCTTTTGTGGACATTTCGTTAATTTAAGTTTTATTGACCTCACAGATACGGGCAGCAACAACAAGATCAAGTCATGGCTCTGGAAGGCGTCTGGAAAGATCTGAATGTTGACGACTCTATAAACTACCTTAGAGCATGTCTCTCCAAACAGGAGCTGGGGAGTGCAAGAAAGTTAATTATTCCTAATGCAAAAACATTTGATGTGGAACAAAGCCCTGCGTGGTCTGTTGGAGTAGAAATTGACAAACGTTCATTTGAATCCATGATGCATTTGGATCTTGGCGTATTTCTCCTTCACAAAGGAAGCTCTGAGGAATCTGTTGTTCATTTTCAAAAGCAGGAAATACCTGTGGAGAACTTTCCATTTTTGAGCATTAGTAAAAGTAAATTGGACGGGTATCTTCGGGCTGTTGGTTTATTAACCACATTTGACCAGGGGTTAGAAGACAGTAAAGTAATACCTCGGTCACTGGACCATGGAAAAGTATTGGAGCTATCGCTATCGATGAGGAAGGGCTTGAACCCAAAGTTAAAAAAACTTTTGAATGTTAAATTGGATCCTCCAACCAAAGGTCAAGATCGTCTTGCTATAGATCAGAAGGATAATGAGGAAGGTGCCTTTATTATTCCAGGTTAGTTGAGTTCAATTTAGGTTTTAAAAAATTATCGTTTTGAAGTAATTTGTAAGCTCGAATTGCAAATGATATTTTGAATATTTTGATTATTATCATAGGAGACGACAAACTTTCATTGTTCACTTTGGAAAAGCGACTCATTGAAACGACAAATGCAAAGGAGATTGAGGATTGCATTGTGAAATTACTCGGAGCTTCAAGTCACCAAACATCCCCACCCCGATCTCTGTCGACTTTGTTTAATGGGTGGGAACTTCCCATTCCTGTGCAACACGCTGTGAAAAGTTTGACTGGTGGGGGTTCCGTGTTTCAAGAACATATTTACATTTTAGTGGCGAAATCTAGACAACTATTGAATTGCAAGGTGCACAAAATAATTTATTGCATCATACGAGCCAGACAGTAACTAAGAATGTTTTACTTTTATAGCAATACGCTGATGCCAGACGAATGTTGCAAACTGCTCAATCGAAATTGAAACAAAAATTCCAACAGTCCTACGGAGGAGGAGTCAGCTCACTGGTTGTAAACCTTAACAAATTAATTATAATGATGGACTGGGAGATATTACTTTTGGACATTATACAATTCGTTTCTGAATATCCTGATGGAATCGATGAGGTTGATATTCCTCAATTAAAAAACCGCTGTAGAGAATGTCTGGAGCGCCTTCAAGATCCTAAAACAGAAGTTAATCCTCGATCCGAGATTGTTGAAAATATCCTTGTTGCATTCATTAATCTTGGGGAGTATAGTTTTGTCGCGAATTTTGATAAGACACAAAATCAACGGTACGTGTATTATATAAGCATGCTATTGTTTTTCTATCAAATTGCAATTTTCACATTTGTTTCTGGTGAATCCGTAGATGGCCATTTGTGGAATTTATTGCATTACTGGCTCGAGTTTGCAATGATCTATTCCACGAAAGAAAAGATACGTCTTCGAATTACCGAGAATTGTGGAGTGCAGGTAGGTCTTTGGCACACCCTGATTTCATTTCACTTTTCTTTGCACTAAGATGCTTACTAAAATTTGTTTGTTTTTCAGTATTACCAATCTTTTCAAACTCGAGTTCCGGTGGTTCTGGAATGAATTCGAAAAAACAAGTTTCGAACATTTCCAGTAAACCCTCGATGCTTTCATCTCGCAGTTCATTGTCCTGGGTCATCGATCGTTCCTGTTCCCAGCCTCTGTTATCCCTGTGGGTATCCTTGTTAGCGAGACTGCACAACCACATACTTGACGACGTTGGTGTTCAAATTCATGCCGACTTTCTTCATATTTGGCCTAACATTTTGGATGAGTAAGTAACGGAAAGTGTAATAATTAAAAAAAATCTGAATTAATAATTCTTATGACATCTTGCTCGTTTAGTGTAACGTCTTCATCAGTTATTGTGGAACTGAAAAACAACCGAGTTTCCGGAAGTTCGAAATTAAATAGTAAACTTATTCGAGACTTCTTATTCTCTCTGTTGGAGCGAGCTACTAAAATTACAAGAGGTGGAGAAATGTTCATTTGGCTAAGATGTCTTGGGGATGTTCATCTTGCTTCTGGATCTCCGTCTTTAGCAATGAAATGCTACATTGAATATTTGGCCATTTGTACGGATTTCTTTGAAAAATCAACCGCTCCCCATTGGAACGACTCTAAATTGTTTAAGCGAATGATAAAATGCTGTGAGATGTTGGGCTGCTTTACACAGGTGAGTACATGAATTCATAATGCAAAATTAATTTGATGAAGATTACTGATTACACTGTGTATTAGGCTGTTGTGTTGTCTCAATTCCTATCGCCGGAAGTTGACTATTCTGTCGCATTTGGAATGGCACAAGAGAAAACTACCAACGATTCTTCTGACTCACTTTATGGATTTATTTGGGATCTCACAATTTTGGAATTTTTGATAAATATGCACACCAAGAAAAATGAAATGGCTAAACGGCAACAAGCTGTAAGACTTTGGTTTCTGATCAATTCTCACACTTCACGAAATGCAGTTACATTATTTTATTATTTCAGGTGAAAGTCATGGGATTATTAGAATTGAACTCGAACAATAATGAAGAAATTCAACGGGAAGCCATGTGTCTCCGGAGGTCCCAGTTCATGCGAACTTTAGCAAAACATTATATTTTTGTTTAATGACTATTCGCGTAAGGATTACATTCAATTGTTTAATTTTATCATACCTGTTTGGAATATAAACTGTGTTGAAAACAATGAAAAGTTTCAAGTACAAGTGCGAAATCATGCAACAAAGCATTTGCACATAAATATTTCGTTACACCGAAATGCTCGTGTGAAAAGAGACGAAAACTCATTTCCAGACTGCATATACACAGACGCCTACACAGAGTATAATGCCAAGAAATGTTGTGTAATAACAAACGAGCCGGTCTATTTACTCATGATCATGAAGAAGGAAACCTTGAGATCAAGATCAAATCAACTGCTGAGCCAGAACTGGTGGACAGATCTTGAAAAAAACATGTACATTTCATTTAAATCTTAACTATACCATTATCCAAAGTTATTCAACAACTAAAAGGTAACGTAAATTTTATATTTGTTTGTATTTTATCATTATCATGGAAGTTAAGGGTGCTTTCCTTATGCATTGGTTTGCATGCGCAGTTTTGTTGCTTTTGATAACTGGAATGATTCATGCAAAATATTCAATGCTTCTTAAATTTAGCGTAATGCTGGATTACCATTATTGAGGACAAGGCTTTTAATTAATTGGCATTTAACACGCTCGCCTTTTAAGTTATTAGTGTGTTATTTCGTGGATATGTGTTTATTGCGTGATATTTTGAAAGTTTTGCAGAGTTTTATACATGTAATTCTTCATAATTGCATTTCAATTGTTTTCTGTATTTGAATCAGATTTAAATATGATTGCTTTCATTATTTTTAGATTATACAATCCAAAGTAATTCAAATAAAGATGGCAGAATCAACTAAAGAACCTCCACCAGAGATTCGAGTCATATTGTTGGAGGAAAGAAATTCAGAGGATATTGTCTACCGTTTGGAGAAAGGTATTTATTAAAAATGTGAATTGTATTTTGACGCAAAATGCCATTAATTTGCATACATTTTTTAGGAACAATTTTACAGTTCAGACTATCCGCAACTCTGCATGGGCATAAAACATTGCTGTTCACGAACCATCCAAGCTCAACAACAGATAAATTTTCTCGTCTAAGTTATCATGCAGTCGACTGGATAGTTGATAAGGAGGATGAAGAAACTTATGCTGATTTGAAAACGCTGGTCTCTGGATGTTTTCAGTTCTATTTTGAAAAAGATGGGTAACTGTCACAAAATTTTTGAAAACATCAGTAAATGTCATACGGGCTTATTACTTTTGTTTTCATGATATCACAGGAAAAAGTCTGGAAGTGGCTACTTTCTAGTTGATCCTGTTTTAACGAGAGGAAAAGACAATGAGGTTTTGGCATTGGACTCTATTTGTTGTCAGACCTTCTTTCCAAAGTCTTTGGGTCCTTTTAATGAATGGAAGGGTCGTTTAGAAGTTGCCCATCAATCTGGTTACAACATGATTCACTTTACACCGGTGCAGGTAAACCCTTCGCAAATTCGTTTACCAAACAACGCTCTTCTCTTTAGTTTAGAAAATCATGTTTAATATTTTTACAGGAACTCGGGAAATCAAATTCATCCTACTCAATTTCTAACCAACTCGAATTAAATCCTATTTTTGGAACGATAAAGTTTGAAGATGTTAAAAAACTTGTCCATGATATGAGGGAAGATTGGGGTGTAAGCCAAGCGTAATTCACAGGAAATTGAATGCTTTTGAACTTCCACTTATTCATTTACGTTTAGGTTTTGTCCATATGTGACGTGGTTTTCAATCATACCGCAAATGAAACCCCTTGGTTGACTACAAATCCTGAATCTGGATATAATCTTGTGAATTCGCCTCATCTACGACCTGCTTACTTATTGGACTGTGTCCTTTCCATTTTAAGCTCGGACGTTTCTAAAGAAGTTTATGCCAACCGAGGTCTTCCATCACGCATTAATAACGAGAATCATTTGAATGTATGTATCAAACAAGTTCCTTCCATATTTAATTGTAGTAGACTTAATTTCCGATTGTTAATTATACCCTGTTTCATTTCAGGTTATACGAGCTTTGTTACAGAACGAGTTATTGCCCAGTCTAAAATTGGAGGAAATGTTCATGTTAAACGTGGATGAATTGGTTGACGCTTTTTGTAAACTGCTTGAGTCGACTCAAAGACAAACTACCACTTCAGAAGAGATCAAAATTATTCAGGACGAGAGAATATCGTAGTTTTAAATCTACTGTTGACCTCAACCTGGCTGCTCAAGTTCACTTTTGGCAGAAGTAGGTTTTAATAATATTACGAGACATAAATTCCTTTGAACTGGTCCATTTTATGTCGTCTTGTTGAACCATTTATAACAATTGAATGAATCTAGCCATGGAGGACACGATAAAAATGCTGCCATTGACTCATTTCGTCAGCATCTCTACCGATTAAATGAAGATGTGAAGAATTTAACTTGGTCTCATTTGCACGCTGGCATTGAGAATGTAATTGCTGGAGTAAGATATGAAAGATTGCAACAAGATGGGCCTAAATTAGAGCAGGTCACTGAAAAAGATCCACTGATCCATAGGTAATTCCTACCTAAATATATTCATTGATTTCAATGCAGTATGTCAATGTCTTGATTTTCACAGATATTTTGAAGAGATTGCACTTCCACCTTGCAATACAATTGCAGAAGCGGAACAATTGTTACAAACTGACATTTGCCGATTTGTTCTTGCTCATAATGGATGGGTTATGAATGACGACCCCTTAAGAAATTTTGCGGAGGCTGGCTCGAACATTTACCTCAGACGAGAATTGATTGCTTGGGGTGATAGCGTAAAATTGAGGTTTGCATTTGAGGACAATTTAGTCAACCTACTTGGAAATGACTTCATTCATAATGCTTTATACATTTACACAGGTTTGGACCAGATCCCTCACACTGTCCTTTCCTGTGGGACATAATGAAAAAATACGTCGAAGTAACGGCATCCGTGTTTCATGGGCTTCGTCTTGATAACTGTCACTCCACACCGATTCATTTGGCCGGTGAGTTTTTAAGAAACTGTTCCATTACAGTTGCCACACATCGAAAGCAAAGTTTCAAGAATTTAAGCAATTTTCACTCTTTTTTTATATTTGCACCCTTACAGAATATCTATTAGACGCTGCCCGAAACGTTCGTCCAGATTTATTTGTTGTAGCAGAGCTGGTTAGTCATTGAATATTGTTGTTTTACCAAGGCTGCTCTTTCTCAGCATAGTAATAATTATTTACATATTTTATTGATGATGGGTTTCAGTTTACGAATTCGGACAGGACCGATAATATCTTTGTGAATCGACTAGGAATTACCTCTTTAATTAGGGGTAAGGACGTTAAAAATAAACATAACATCATTTATATTCATCCCGACTCTACGTATTTTAATTACAGAGGCCATGTCAGCCGGAGATTCTCATGAACAAGGTCGTTTGGTGTATCGATATGGAGGACTACCTGTGGGAACTTTCGTTCAAGAACCCGTTCGGCCTATGATGCCGACAATCGCTCACGCCCTGATGATGGATCAAACTCATGACAATCCTAGGTATTACACTTAATCAACCCCTTTTTGTCTGGGCCAATTATTAATTATTTAATTAAAATATGTTGTTTGAAACAGTCCAATACAGAAACGAAGCATTTACGACGTTCTGCCCACTGCAGCAATGGTTTCAATGGCTGGTTGCGCAACCGGAAGTAATCGTGGCTTGGACGAATTGGTTCCACATCATGTAACTAATTATTTTATTTTTATTAGTGAACTTTTATAATTTTTTGAACGTCGTTTTAGATTCATGTCGTTCACGAGTCGCGTTTTTATCTGAGCTGGTCGCCAACTGCCTCCGAGCTTGGAAAAGGATTGGTTAGCAAGAGCACTGGCATAATTGCCGCAAAGAAAGTAATCAATAATCTTCATACTAAACTTGGAAACGAAGGCTTCAGCGAGGTACTTATAGTGCTGCTTCAAAGTACTTACAATGTGTCAGTGGAAAAGAATTTAAATAGATTTTTGGTATTCGCAGGTGTTTGTGGATCAAATGGACTATGACATCGTAGCTATTACAAGACATCATCCAGTATCGCATGCCAGAATTGTGTGTGTAGCATACACAGCCTTCTCGAATCCAGACACCCATTTTCATAGGTCAGGAGGAATCAAGGACCTCACTTTTGAAGGACAGATGGAAGACGTATTATTCGAAGCCCAACTTAAACCAAGCGATTTGTAAGCGAATTGAATTTCAATTGCTACAATTTGAATATTGGATAAACATTCATATTAAAAATGCTATACCAGTGCCGGAGGAAATTTTCCTGTTCCTCTTGGATTCGACAAAGACGAAAAGTTTATAAATCCGGCTCAAGGTTATGAATGTCTTTTGAAAGAAAACTTTCCGATCCAAGAATCAAAATTTGTGAAACTGGAAGGGAATTCCGTCAAGTTCATTAACTTCCAACCCGGATCTGTCATTGTTTTTCGGTACATATTGAAATGATAAGCTGCATAATATGACCTGTTTAAATCCTGCAAATATTTAAATTGTTAATTTTCTTAATTCAGGATCACTCCTCCATCCACCGTAACAGAGGCTGTCAAATGTCTACGTAAACTAATTTCAAAGGACAGCCTCAAACAAATTGTTGCACCAATGTCATTTAATGACTTGAACACGGTTCTATATAAATGTGAAGAGGAAGAAAAGGACTTTTCGGGTTTTGGCTCATATAACATTCCAAGCTTTGGGTGCGTTGTTTATGCGGGACTCCAAGGTATTCTGATAAATTGCCCAAGTTTTGTCCAATCCTTCAATGTTTTAAATATCATTTTCATTTTTAAAGGAATTACGAGCAGCATGGCAGATGTAAGGTTGAGAAACGATACCGGCCACCCAATTTGCAATAACCTACGAGCTGGAGATTGGTTAATGGGTATGCATTAATTGTAGTGTTGTAAGTATCTGTTGCATAGATCAACTCGTAATTTTCTATGTATTTCTGACAATAGAATACACGTACAGTCGTCTTCTTAAAGGAGAAGGAACCAAGCCAATTGGGGAAGTGCTGAAAAAATGCACCGATTGTGTTCGCCAAATCCCGAGATATCTTGTACCAAGTTATTTTGACATTGTCATTCGTAATGTCTATTTGTGCTGTATTGATGAAGCATGGAACAAAATGTCGACGTATGTACTTTCTTTGCTAATTTCATGTCTATTGTATATTTTAGTTTGGAAGATAATCATAATATTTTTCAGGTTCATAAAAGAATCCTCTCCGTTTGTGAAAGCTCTGGCTTTGGGCTCTGTACAATGTTGCGGCCTCAGTTTATCCGGACCACTTCCTCAACTCTCGCCAAACCTTGGGGAGCCTAAGCCAGAGCTAGTAAATGTTAATGGAAAGGAGATTCAGGATTGTGGATCCTTATGTGCAGGTAATTTTTTTGGCTAGAGAAGAAAGAGGATTTTTGAGTGGTTATCAATTAAAACTTGCATTTATAGGACTCACCCACTTTTCTACGGGCTACATGAGAAACTGGGGGCGAGACACGTTCATATCTTTGCCTGGTCTGTTAATTTTAACAGGCCGGTATACGGATGCCAGGTACTTATACAATCCAGTCCCCTCCAGGGAATTTTACGATGCACAATGATTAAAAATTACTCATACTTTCGTTCAGGAACCATATTCTCGCATATGCATCCGTTCTCAGGCACGGGCTCATACCCAATTTACTGGATCGTGGAACAAATTCAAGGTAAGATTTAATACCCTTAAGTTTTCTTGTAATTCTATACATTAAACTATTACAGTACAAATTAGTAAACTTTCATATACTATTAAGCATTGTGCTGTTGACCCACAGATTTAATTGTCGCGATGCTACCTGGTTTTGGCTTCAAGCTATAAAAGTTTATGTTGAAACTGTGCCATGTGGCGAAGCTATTTTTAAAGACCGGGTGTCGAGGTACTATATTTACATTTTCTAACTTTCATAGTTGTTAACTAACATTGAACCAATGATGGATTTAGAATGTGGCCAAATGATTTTGAAGATGCTGTGCTGGATTATTCTGTGGTAATAAATTACTGTGCTTATTGCAAAGTGAAACAATTCGGGAAAATATAAAACCGTTTTATTTTTAGGAACAATCTCTCGAGGACATTATGCAAGAATCGTTGCAACGTCACTTTGAAGGGATTTCTTTCCGGGAAAGGAACGCTGGCAATAGAATCGATGGACATATGCAGGATGAGGGATTTAATGTGGTTGCAGGCGTGGATTTAGAAACTGGTTTGTTGCAACCGGAGTAATTTTATATGACTGCTTATAAATATTTTGACAATTTAGGATTTGTTTATGGAGGGAACGCTTGGAATTGTGGTACTTGGATGGACAAAATGGGTTCTAGTGACAAAGCCGGAAATCGTGGCGTACCTGCAACTCCTAGGTACTTATATAACCAACCGCATTAGCTTATTTTGAGCTGCAGAGAATTGTAATTTATATTTATTTTTCAGAGACGGATCTGCCGTTGAACTTGTTGGATTATCGGCAAGTGTCTTGAAATTTCTTGCTGGAATGAATGCAGCTGGAAAATACAAATTTAATTCTGTAAAGAAAACTGAGAATGGTAAGCATTACGAATAAGTAGGAATTAATAATTATTGTATTAAGCTTGACATGCTTTTTTACAACCCACAGGTAACACGGTTTGCTGGACGTTATCAGAATGGTATGCTACCATTCAAAAGAATTTTGAAGCGAAGTTTTGGATTGCTGAAAATCCTAGTGAAAATCAAGATCCACACGAAGATCTAATTAACCGTCGAGGGATTTATAAAGATTCGTTTAAAGCATCTGCCCGTTATTGTGATTATCAGTTGAGGCCAAACTTTTTGGTCGCAATGACTTTAGGTAAGTGGCCTAACATTTTATTTTGGCATAGCCTTCATTACCATTAAAGTCAACTCTGGAATGTTTCTTTTTTTGCCTTTCAGCTCCACATTTGTTTAGTCCAGATAAGGCGGTGATAGCTCTTCAAAACTGTCAATCCATCTTGTTGTCCGAGCTAGGTATGCGAACGCTTGATCCATCGGACTGGAACTACAATGGAAGTTACGACAATAGCAATGATTCGACGGACAAAAAACTTGCTCATGGAAATAATTACCACAATGGGCCGGTAAAATAAGCTATTTTTGTTTCTTACATTTTAATGTTCGTCAATTTAAAATTTTTGCAGGAATGGCTTTGGCCCGTTGGATTTTATTTACGAGCTTATTTGAAATTTTATACGCTTACTGGCAAAAAAGTGGAAGCAGTTCGTCATATTCGGCAAGTCATTTCTAAACATTGGGCTTATCTTCAAGCCTCGCCGTGGAAAGGATTGCCAGAGCTGACGAACAAGAATGGAGCGGAATGTTGGGGAAGCTGCAGAGTGCAAGCTTGGAGTATGGCAACTCTTCTTGAAGTTCGTCAATATTATTATTCAATCATTGCTTTAGGGTTTCAAACCCTGGGTTTGGTTACTTGTTTACAATTTTTAATTACGAATGTTTTTGTAGGTGTTGAAGGATGTATCTGATGTGGAAAAAAATCAATAATTGACAAATTCCAATACTTGCAAGACTTTCGTCACTTCTTGGAATCTCAGTATCGGTCATATCGATCTATTTTCTTTTGAGGCACACCATCACGACCCAAGGACATACAACTTCAGCAACGTCATAACCAGAATTTGCAAATAAACATTAAACGGACAGACTTTACTCTTGTAGATATAATTTACGCTTGACCGGATAATGTTAATTATTACGAATCTTACTACTGCCAACCGTGATATTCGAACCTGTCAGCCATTAGGATTAGTAGAAAAAGTTATTGCTATATATAAGTTTTTGAATCCCTGTGTAGACAAATATTATTTTGTTAAGTCAAAAGCGAGCCTGTCAGCCTTTTCTCCTGATTCGGGAATATAATACTCGTAGAAGCTAGTTAAATCTACCACGAGATCTGAAAATTAAGTACATGCAGTCCTTTTTAAGTGGCCATCATCAATTCAGTGACAAATAACGTATAATTTACTACTTCTAACTAAAACATAGGATATATTTGCTAGTACCTGCAAAACTGCCAAAGACATCACGATTAGTAATCTGTAATCTAGTCGTAGTGCCAAAGACATAATAATGTGCAACTAAATGCAATACAAGGAAAAAATTGAAACGAAATAAAGCCAAACAAGTAATACGAGTAGTGCCAAAGTTAACCAAATAATCGAGACAATTTAAATACATTAAATCTTCATCATGTATGCACACGGCCCCAGACAATAGCTGCATCTGTACTAAAGATAGATTCCAACAGGACATTTAATGGGGTTGCACCAATATCCAGACTGTCGAGTAGCAGGTGAATGTAATTACAGGTGTATGAAAATGAATGTTTTTCATAATTTAAGCATTTTCTACGAATGCAATGCATAAATTGTGTAGCTGTGTGAGAAACAGAAACCTGTTCGTGGTGGGAACTCACCGAATTGACAGTACAGCAAGTATTTAATGTACCATTCAAATTAAATTAAGCTGACAACTACAATTTAAGCAGGTTTAAAGGTAA